>JAVSBS010012683.1:3709-15324 GCA_033124195.1 Coracias cyanogaster | reverse complement strand
GAACCAAACCAGGAGACGAGAAATGTATCTGGGAACCTGCCTTTCTGAAGTTTAGGAACTGGAAATCCAGAGCTCCAGGGGATCAACAGCTAGCCCCTCTCTCTGATACAGGGAGCCCAAACCTCCCAGCCACATACAACTCTATCTGGGTCGACTGGGAATGGGACTCCTTACCGAATCACCAGTGGCACTATTTGTCTCCTCCATGCAGTGACAGCGTTTTGGTGTGGGCTTTTCTTTCCCCCTCTCAGAGCTGCAGAAAGCTGTGGAGCAGTTTTCCCACTGGCTGAGGACATAAACCTCCCCTGCTTGCTGCATTCATTTGCTAAATAGCATGATCGCCTGTGAAAAACATTCTGAAAACGTTGTTTGGGCTTGATTTTTATATTCCTCTTCCTCTAGCAAAGTGCCTGCAAGTTCAGTACAAACAGATCAACACAGTCAAGCACAGCTTGTAGCCTAGCTACATGCTTCAGCCTTTGCTCCAAACAACTGAGGTTTTGGGTGATGTCAGTCTGGTCTCCTGAGGGCTGCTGTTGTCATCAGATAGTGAGGTTGATAAGGCACACGTTATGATGAGGCACGCTGTTGGGTTTAACCATAGTATCGTGCATGAAGTAGCCAAGAAAGCGGTGCATTTCCTGGTACAGTGCCTCGGTAAGGCTCTCGCTGCTTCACAGGCATTTCCACCACACTGTCCTCTATGTCCAGCAGGCAACAGATTGCCGATGACCTGGCCAAACAGTGCCAGCGTTCAAAAATCCAGTTCCTCTATCAAAAACATGTTTGTGGGGGACTTCTCGTTTCTTTTCCTGATCTCAATTTCACTCTTTTTTTTTTTTTTTTTTTTATTTGACCTTTTACAAAGTGGGTAAAAGCAGGACCTGGAGCAGCTGCTCAGAGCTGGACAAAGTACAGTTTCTGCAGCAGGTTTTTTCCTGGTTCCTCCTCTAGTACTCCCTCACTGCATTTGGGAAGCACCTGAAATCTAGTACAGCCTGTGAGTGAGGGGCCCTTGGCTGGGTTTGAAGGCACCAGCACCCACCAGCACTTGTTTCCATGCTGCTCAGATGCTTAGACCTGAATTGTCATTTCTTCCTCTCTTCCTCATTTATATTGAATATTATGATTTGTTTTACTAGCAGAACAAATGATAATGGTTCAGGAGCAGTTCTGTGTGTCAGAGAGCACTGAAAAGGGCTTTGTATATTGCCTTTACCTGGAGCTGGACCGGATTTTACTTTTTTAGGATTCATTTTTCTTGGTTACTTTTTGTATTTCACTTAGACGGAGCAGGGGAACAGGCTGGATCCCTGGTTACCCCTCACTGCCAGCCGTGGAAAAGAGTCATGGCAATCCTCATCCTACCAGCGGCACCACACAGAACTGAAGTAATCCACAATTCTGCCACCTCCGAGCTTTTCACAGTTAATCTCTATGTACTGGAAAAGGGGAAAAATTTACTTTTTCAAAATCACAATTATACAGATTATCGTCTTGAGCCCTACTCTCTACCAGTTTTTGATGAAGAAGGAGCCCGTTTCACTACCTAAATAAATCATCTAGGACCCAGTGGGGAGGTATAGTGCCTGTGTGTTAACGGGCCAGCAAAATCCTGACCTGGCAAAGACATGACTGGTGCTGCCTGGGAGAGCCATACAAGCCTGTGGCCTTAGAAGCGAGGAGGAGAGGTCAAGTAGGACGGTACTTACAGTAGTGCAAGGGCACTGGGTTTTTTCCATCCCCCAAAGGAGATGATCTCAGCATACCCTTTGAACTTCTTCCGGCCTTTGAGAAATTAACTTATTACAAGCTTTTTAGCACTTGAAGGATATGAGGTCCTAGACCTACAAAGGACAAGAGAGGCAAAGCCAGAGGAGGGCACCTCACAGGTGCCTCGCAGCTCCTCATTTCAACAGGCTGGAGGAGCTTGGTGGGCTTCCAGCGTGTCTCCTAACATGGTCCCACCAGTCTCTGACTCTCAGTAGAGTCGGTGACCTACAGGGCCAGGAGACAAGTGGCTTGTCTGCGTGTTGGGGGAAATTCAAATCCTTTGGTCTAGCCAGAGGGAGAGATAGCACAGATCTCGTCTCTACCCCGGCAGACGGTGCTGGCAGAGATGTCCTCAGACAGGGAGCAGCGTGTTGCAGCCCTCGGCTCACGGAGTGGGTGCTAAGCAGGAGGGTGGAGAGCAGGGCTGCAGGCAGGAGGAGGAAGCACAACTAGGAAGCGAAAGAAGCATCTGATCCTCATTTGCCAGCATCCTGCTCCTGCTGCGTGCTTCCTTGGCTAGCCTTGGTGCATAGCCAGCTCTGCCCCAGCTTCTAGAATCACAGAATCATAGAATAGATGGCTCCTCCTGCCATCTCCACTTCCAGAGCCCGCTCTGTGGCAGGGTGGCCATGGTGACAAGTGCAGAGGGGGCAAAGGGCCTTTTCTCTTCCACGTGAAGCCTCCCACTTGAGGCTGGGCCCATGCAGTGCCTGAGCCCAGCTCTCTTCTCCCTGCAGCCATGCTGCCTGCTCCAGAGCTCAAACCCACTCTGAACAGGTTGCTGCCTGTCGCACCTTTTGAAGCCCACCTCGTGTTCCCTGTTGCCCACAGCACCACGGAGAAAGCATCGAGTGCATGTTGTGTCTGAACTGAACCAAAGCCCCTGCCTTGCACTCTCCTCTGCTCGCTTTCCTGGGGTGCTCAGGGATTAATTGCTTGTGGGACACAGGGTTAAGGTCTTATCAACCCAAGTGGTTTTGATTGCTAATCTTGTTGCTTGTGATGACATAGTCATACACTGAATAAGAAAAAAATAGTGGAAGAGCAGATAAAGGTGACCTAATAAGCATGCTGTGGGTCAACCATCTTTTTACACCAATTTTGATAAGGCCTCTTATAAAGACTATTGGAGGATATAAATAGCATGACCCAAAGGGCAAAGTCACTATGGACAATAAGCCAGTGACAGGATAGGAAACAGCGTTACAGGTTACCCCGCCCTCTTGGACTCGGGAGTAAGAAGGACCCAAGAATCTGCACTGTACCATCCAACTTGCTGACAGAAACAAAGTGCAGGTCCCATTGCTGGAAAAGTGTCTATCTGATATTGCTGGCTGTCCAGCTCACCTACTCCTTATGGGTATTTAGATTCATAGCTTTTGGTTTTAGCAACTAATATAAGATTTTATTGGTTTTTTTTTTTTTTTTCCTTTGGATACATTAGGCATCTAATCTGTCCTCTTTCTTTACCACAATTGGAAACCAGATCCTCATTGCTGAAATCCTGACACGGGTCAAGAGTGATTCACAAAACCAGCCAGTCCGCCTTTCAGTTTCCAGATGAGACAGATGTTAGAGAAAATATTTTACTTGCAGTACACCCAGAGGTGATCCAGCATCCCTGAAAGAGGATCATCGCTGCTTTGTCAAGGAACCTCCTTTTCAGGGCAGAACTTAACTCTAAATATTAGTGACATGGTGGCCGCTGGTGATGAGCACACTAGAGGATTTAGTTGATTTAAATAACTTGACAGAGTTACTCAGTGCAGTGAAGGAGCTCACAGTGAAAGGCTTGCTGTACTTGCCTGTACTGACCAGCCCTAGGAAACCAGGCAAGCCGGCTGCTGATACAAAAGGGAGCTGAACATTTGTGGTGAACAAGAAGGGACTGTTTCTTTTCCCACTGCACATTTCCCCGTTGGAAATGAGCTGATCAGGGAGGTCACAGGGCCAAACTCTACAGCTGAATTTTTTTAAGGCCGGATGGTTTTATGACCACTGTTAAGCGCTGTAATTTATGTAAACCAAGATAATGATAACTGGAAACAAATCAACTCATGTTTCAAAGCTTATGATCCCTGGGGACAGGGATGAGCGTCTGTCCTTCAGGAAGGAAAACCACAGGGCAGGAGCATGGCTTCCTCTGCTCACGCTTTGTTTGGGGGGGCGTCCCAGCCTGCCCCAGCCAGACAATGAGAAAACCCCCCAAGGATGCTGGGTGCTGTGGAGCACCGTGCTCATATCAGAGCTAGGTATGATGCATGCATCCATATTCATTTGTGCAATGCAGGGAGGATAAAGTCCCAAGAACGAGGCACTCACCACCGTCAGGCAGTGTGAGGGGAGCCAGGACGTCCCACCATAATGGGGCAGGACGCTGGTTGGCAGGACAATCTGTGACAAGAGTTCAAATTCTGTATCCCATTGTAATCCTAACAGAACCAATATAATTTGATATAGTGTTTTTCTCCTGTCCTCATCACAGATTAGGCCAGGAAGGTTGAATTTGCCTCCATAAGAAGCAGCAGCAGTACAGCATCAGTGAGAGAAGAATCAGGCTGAAAACGAAAGTTCAGAGTGGGTTTGGAACATCCTGTTTTTGAGCAGGCATGGGAAGAGAGGAGTGGAAAGGTTTGGGAAAGCAGATCCCCTGGGAAGAGCCCAGGGAAGATGGCAGGAAAGCCAAAAGGTGAAATCACACGTACCGTTCTGTAGGGACTTCACCTGGAAGTTGGGCTCCAGTCTTGTTAACCAAAGGGGATGGGACACGAAGCTAATGACCACAAAGCTCTGCAGGAGACATTCAGGTTAAGTGTTAGGCTACATATAGAGAGGTTAAAATAGCCTGAGCGTTGAAACCCCCATGACAAGGAATGCCATGGATGCGTCAGTGCTGGAGACGTTCAAGGCTATCGCTAGACAACCCTCCGTGCCTGAGAGGTGGTTTGGGGATAATGAGATCAGTCCTGTCATAGCTAAGAGTGGAGGTCTGGATGAGTCACTAGAAGTCCCTGCCAACCTGGATGATACACTGATAACCCCATGGGCAGCCTGTCTCCAGCCTCCATCACAAGACCACTGGCCTCCCCCAGCTGCCCGCCCTCAAGTTCTTACAAACTCCTCACTTTTGAAACAAGCTTTCAAATGTTTCAAAAACATCTCCAGCTCTGTTTCCATCCACAATGAAAGTGTTTTTCTGGTCAGAAAAGTGCTGGAAGAAGGAAAATATCTTGGTCAGCAGATTCAGTCTATGAATCCAAAGCCACATTACCCTAAACTTGCAGGAAAATTACTTTCTGCAGCTCCCATAGCTCTTTTGGCTGGACACCCTCAAAGGAATTAGGCTTGTTCTCAGCTTTGCGATCCCATGATAAAATTCTAAGTCTAATCATGGGAAAAATGGAGTTGTTTGTAAACACAGCACAGAAGATCTGAGGCTGAGAAAAAATTAACAGGGAGCCTCTCTGCACTTTTTCAGCATTGTCCGTTTTCCAAGCAGAAGTGCACCTTTTATACTCTGATATTGGCCTTGAACAAAACCTTTCCTCATTTCTTGTGACTCTAACTTCTTAGTAAACCGGGACTTTGCTAGTGCCCAAAAGCCCTTGCAGCCTCTGAAACACAGTATATTCTCTCCATGTAGCTGTAATCAAGGTAAATCGTAATGGCTCCTGCATAACACTGCTCAAGAAATCTCTATAGAAAACACAGCAAGAGCTTCAAGAAACAACTTAATTGGTGCTTGTTCCATATTGCTTAATGTCTCCTTAGGGGCCGTGGCTACCATCCCAAACAACATTTCTACGGCTTGCGTGGATACATCCTTTTCCTGTGAATCAACATTGGCATCTGCTCATCCAGAGTATTCAGGAGAAATATTTGCTGTTGCCTGGAGACTAAGACAGGAGAAAAAGTATCAGGAGTCCTAAATTATTTTTGCAGCTCTTTCTCTGATGCTGTGTCACTGCCGGACAGTTCTCTTCGCTTAGCAGTTGTATATCTAATGAGGTTTCAAAACCGGTGGAATAAGTACAGTTATATTTGCCAAGCGCCCAAAGTACTTGTAAAGTCCTCCCAGGCCCATGTATGAAAGACATCACATGGAAGTACAAAGTGCATCTACTGCATAGGCCAAGCAGACTCCATCCATCTTTATCAGCATCGTCATTGCTTGCATTTTCTGTCCTCTCTGGGAGGGAGATAAACCCCACAGAGAGAGAACAACTCCACTGAATAACATCGGACCAGCTCACTTGGTCTTGTGGCGCTGGAGGTACTGCAAACATACCATATGTATGGCTTCACCGCTGCCCACCTGGTGTGGTAGGACTTTAAATACACAGAGAAATGCTGCATCCCAAAATGTTTCCACTGACCCCACTTGTTAGAACTTTTCACATCACACCGACAACTGCTCACATATGTGGGGATGAGGACACTTCCTTCCACTCAGAGGTGCAAGAAAACGCTGGAACTGGCAGTCACGTGATCCACACAGCCTTCCAGCCTGTGGGATCCTGCATGGAAAAATTTCACTTCCATGTGTTGACTAAGTTAATGTGGCAGGGATAGTGGGTGGACATAAAACGAAACTATGAAAAGAGATTAATTTGCAGCTGGAACCCGGGCAGGGAGAACTTTGTTTGCTCAGCAAACGGCAGCTTTGACCAAAACCTGGTCAAAAAGGAGAGGTTAAGGCAGAGGTAGTAAAAAAAAAATAGCAAAACCAGGGTAGGGGAAAAAAAAGCAGCAAGTTTAGCAAAACCTCTCTGGAAATTAAGATGTGGAATTCAAAACATTTGCAGTATAATAAACCCAGGCGAGCCCATAAAGCTGCACCAGCCAAAAGGAGCTCTGTTCTGACTCGGAGGAAACCCGGACCGGCGTCACGCCTGGCAGCGGCTGCCCCGCAGCCCCGCTTCCTCCCGCCTCGCCGCAGAGCTGCCGTGCTCGCTGCCCTTGGCGATGTTCAACGCGCCGTCTGTTTCCACTCTAACCCCTTCGCTTTGGAGGGGGGGGATATAAATCAGCTGCGGAGCTGCCCACAGGGCTTAGTCACAGCAGGTATTGGTTTAGGGTGTCTTGGAGGAACTTTTTTTTTTTTCCCCTTTTTGCTGGAAGTATTCTAGGGAATAAACGTCGGCTTTGTGAGGAACGTGCATTGCTTAACAGGCCGAAGAGTCTCCAAACAAAGGACATTTTACATCACCAGGCAGAATCATCTTCTAATATTTTGGGTTGAACTCAGCCTGGAGCACGGGGGCTGTTCCACACATTCCCGGTAGCCGGTTGCAGCATCCCGGCTGAGCCAGTCTCAACATCCCTCCTGGAGTTCCCAGCCCCAGAGACACCCTCTTCGATGGGTGTCACCCCTTCCTCCCAGCTGAACTCTCTCCCAACATCAGTTTTGCTGGTTTCCTCCTGTTTGTGGCTGGTTCATACTCCTCAGCCTGCTCCTGCTGTGGGCCCCTCCTGACCCCTCTTCTGTAGAGCCCAGGTAAGAAAGTCACCATTCTTCTCTGTTAAGTTTTTTGCCTGTTTTCACTTCACTCACCACACTTTTGCCTGCCACCAGAGTGCCTGGTCACTCATGACACCACCTCCCTGCAGAACTTCCTCCCCAGCCCCACTGCAGTGTACAAGACCACGTGTGGGTAACAACCACTTGTTACATAGGGCAGAAGGAGCCACCCTCAAACACAAGCCCCTCGCTTCCTCACAGGCAGGCACTGGGGCTGTGCTTTTGTGTCACTGCTGCCCTTGGGCATGTCTGCAGCCTCCAGCTCTTGCAACACCTCCAGCACGGGAGCCAGGAGCCTCTTTGCCCACACATTGACCACTGCACCTTCTCCCAAAGCCTCTTTCTCCAGACTCAAGCATACACTGGCTTCTGCCAGCGCAGGCCACACAAATTGCAGCAATTAGCAAGTGTAAAGGGCATGCTGTGGTTTTTCACATGTATTACTACATCTTAATACTCATTCATATCCTTGGGCATAGTCATCAGATAGATAGTATCCAGCAGGCTAAGTTATCCAGACCTCTCCCTCAATGCCGGTGCTCCGGAGTCGCACTGGACAGCCCCAGCTCATTTGCCTGCATGCATCCAAACACCATTAGTTAGGAAGTCTTCAGACTTGAGACAGCATGGCTTCTTTCTCACCCTTGCTATCCCCATGCTGTGTGGATTTGATCTCCAGCTCTTGCCTTGCTCCCGATCTCTAATGGTGACCCCATCATTTGCTGCCCCATCGCCACCTCCCCTCTGCTGTGCGAGGCCTGCCATAGCCTGGTCTTCCCTACGTGATTTGCAACAGCAGCTCCAAGTCCCGCTCGTAGACCGTTACCCTCCCTGCGCAGGAATTGTACAGACTGAAAATTGGAGCCAGCTTGTAACAGCCTTCCAGGAGTATTTCTACCGTGCTCTGCTTCTCCAAGTTCTTTCCCTCTCCGCCTCCCAATTTCATGACCATGCTGATGAGGCAAATTCTGTCAAGACCAGGAACTTGAGCATTTCAGGGTTCTTTGCAAATGGTATTTTTTGCTACTTGCAATCTGGCACACCGTGCCTATGTACAAAAGATGCTAAGCAAGGGGTGGCTAAAACGAAGTAATAAAGTTCCCAACTGCCTTTAAAAACAACAAAGAATGCCTATTTGACTTTGCAGCAAATTTCCACAGAGAAGCTTGGGAAATGAGGTGGCCTCTGTTTCTACAGCCCCTGATTGCAGAACTGAAGGTGTTTTTGGTACAAAAGCCACATCTAGCCCATAGCAAGGGAGTAGCCAGCAGTCACTGGGACACCTACAGCTGTTGTGGTCATTAGGAAGAAGGGAGGCAGCTACCAGAGTGGGATCTGAGCCACCTGGAGCTCTTCAGATCAAAGTCATCATGTTACTCCTTACCAAGAGGCAGCTGGCACAGACATACACACTGGCTGCCATGTCCAAAGACAGCTAGACATGTTGAAAGTGGATAGTACTAGATCACCTGATTTTGAAGACAAAAAATAAGTGACATCTAATGCCTGCAGCCTAGAGACATGCATCCAGGCTTCCTACAAGGAGCCCAGATCAAGCATCCATGACTATAACAAACAGTACATGAAGAGCCACCATTAAGTGCCCCTCTGCCTCACAGTAAGAGCTGTAAGTACAACTTGTAAAGGCCACAGAGGCACACCCTGCCCTGCCACCTTGCATGGGACGACGGGTATCGTGTCCTTGTGGGTGCTCCTCTCTGCTTTGGCACACCAGGCACGTCAGGAGCAACTGTGCCAGTGCACAGACCAGCCCTTTCTTCCTGGCCGCTCTGCGAGTCCCATGCACGAAATCAATGAGCCCTGAGCATGGAGGAGCCCTCAAGTCAGAGGAATGTGCATCTAAAAACCATCATGCCCAGAAAGGCTACTTACCCCTCAGAGCCTTGGCTAGGCTACTACCAACTGTGGCAAGCTGCTAGGGGACACAAACGCTAAACCTACAAGAAACAGCATGGACAACTCATCCATGGTAAATCCAAGGAAGGGAAAAAGGAAAAGTCCTTCCAGACTAGCTGCTGACATATACCCAAGCCACTAGGAATGCTGATGGTATCAGATCAGGCAAATCCTTGCATCGCTGAAGGTTCTTGCATGCTCTTGCTCTCTCTCCCCCTCTCTCTTACAAACGATTACAGAAAGTAAACTTCTGATGCGGTCTGTTCTGCTCTTCTCCATCC
This sequence comes from Coracias cyanogaster, assembly GCA_033124195.1. Taxonomy (NCBI): domain Eukaryota; kingdom Metazoa; phylum Chordata; class Aves; order Coraciiformes; family Coraciidae; genus Coracias; species Coracias cyanogaster. Next base: position 5,832 of record JAVSBS010012683.1, on the reverse strand, counting down.
CCTGCATGACCTAGCTCAAGGTTAGTTTCAAAAACCAAAACGCTGAGTGATAGAGCATTCACCATTAATAAACTCACAGAAGGAAAATGATGCTGGTTTCCCAGAACCAGGGCACTAGAAGGTCAAGGGTAGTACACAAGTACTGCAAGCAAAGACCTACTTTCCACGCAGCTTCCCAGTTGTTTGTCACACCAATAGCACCGTGCAACTAATACAGCTATTTTCTTCATCAATTATTAACTGGGCAGACTATTTGTTTGAAGAGCTGCACAGAAAGTCCAGAGAGGAAGCCAGCAGTTTCAAGCTCCGTGTGCATGCCCTGCAGTAGGCCTGGGATCCTCTAGAGATCAGATAGACCTCCCTCTTCAGGGGCCGATGGCTCGGCTCTCAGCAGCAGGGAAGGAGGCAGGCCTGGGTGCCTGCTGCAGCCAAGCACTGGTCTTCCAGGCAGAAGCCCATCTCTCACGTGGGCTCCATCACCTTCGTGCCCAGGGGCAAGGCTGTGGTCAGCAGAAGGTACCCAAAGGTTGCTGAGCAGCACTGGGAGCTGTGCCTAAGGCTTTTCTCTCAGGGATCAGCACAGACTGCACTGTATGCTAGATACATCAGCATCTGCTGAGCAAATTCCCCCTGAAGCTTTTGCACTGTTCATGGGAACCAGCTTCTACCAGCCACACTCCTCTTCCACCATGTTTCCTCCACCATGTTTCCTCCATCTAGCTCACCTTTATTGCCAGACCACACAAGAAAGCGTATTCCACAAAGCCAACAGCAGGGAAGGTATGTTGGTGTATCCTGTAGCTTCTGTTTGGCAGGAACTTTTCCAAGATGAATTAGGAAATGTCTCTCCTGAACCTTAAGGCATGTCAAGACAGCTGAAGGATGGGTGGTTCAGCAGCAATGTTCCACCCCCTATTTGGAAGAGAGCTGGAACACTTTCAGATGAAGGAGTGCCAAGCTTGCTCCAGAGGAGAGCTCAAAGGTGAAAACACAAGACTTGCACAAGCAGCTCTGGCAAAAAAAAGTGTCCCTAAACAAAACCACTGACTTCAGAAACTTCTGGGATTGCTGACTGATACTTTGAGAGGCATGAAGGCTTGAATATGATAGCAGGGTGACCTGTGTGTACACTGAGACTTTGCCAAGGATCCATGTTCCTCTCCCATACAAAACACCAAAGAGCACCTCTGCCAAAGCAGACCAGTACCACCACCAAGCCAGGCCTGAGATTGGAGAGTTCTGTACCACTTCAACATCCCACTTCAGCCTCACTCAAAACAGACTCTCCTTGAAGGTGAAGTAGCTGTGCACGAACACAGGGTACATGATGAACAAAAGCCAATCCAAGGTTTAAGCTACACTGATCAGAAAGAAGTTTGCAGGAAGAGATAAGCAACTCAAGATGGGAGGACGACTCTGGACAGACAGGGTTAGAGGCCAGCCAGGCAGGTCACATCAGCTTATCTGCTGCCATTGATCTGTACACCCATGTGCTCGCAAGGCTGACCCCCTGAATCAGTGAGGAATGATGTAGGGATGCCTGAGCACACGGTGGGCACCTTCCTTGAGGGGCAAGAGGGAAGTATCTGCGTTTGAGTGGTTGTCTAAAACCAGCCCCTCAATTTTTGCAAGTAAAACCAGCTCCACTGAGAGTTTCTTGAAAAAAACTTGGGGTTTATTGATTTAAACTGCAAACAGTCGTTACAAAAGAGATTCTCTTTTAAATAAACTCACACAAAGAGGAAGAGAAAGCAATGTAGTGAACAGTAACAGGGCAGGGGGGGTGGGGGGGAAATTACATTCATTATTCTCTTTGTGCCAGTCCCGTTCACCTCGGCAAGGAAAACTCCAAACTCGGAATACAGAAACACAAAGACAAACTGTATTTGGAATGTCTTCAGATAGGCACTTTGAGCCCAAGGCTTTTCTCCTTGAAGAATCTATACAAAGAGAGGAAGGAGAAGGTCCTCCTTCCACACTGTCTCACAACGGGAGCTCAGGTATGTACATTCTAAAGCCCAGGTAGGCAAGATCCAGGGGAAGGGAAGAGGAGGAGAAGAAGAAAGGCAAAGAAGCACATTAACTCAATTTGCAGTCCAACACAAAAAAAAAAGGGGGGGGGG
>JAVSBS010012682.1:2743-23763 GCA_033124195.1 Coracias cyanogaster | reverse complement strand
TGCTAGGAGAAAGGTTGGACTTGATGACCCTGGAGGTCCTTTCCAACCATAATGATTCTGTGATTCTGTGAATTTGTTCCTTGATAGGTGGTTTTGTTACACTTTACAAGGTCTTCCATGGGTTAGGGATATTACTCTGCAGATGGCAAGATTCTCTGATGGAAGCAGATTACAACTTGTTTTCCTCAAGAAGTCATTGGATGACCAAACCATTTGTGATGAAGCATACAGAGATACAACATAGCGTATACACACACTGGCGCGCTCGTGGAAGTGGAGCACTTGCCCCTTGATGGCTGACTGTAGAGCAGACTTGAAATCAAGGTTCTCCTGATTGTCAGATTATAAATAAGTTATAAATCCCCATTTATGCATTATACATAGTTGACTTTGGTGATTACTAACCTTGTGACCTTTGGATGAATTCTGCAATTCTCAGGACAAGTAGCCCCAATATATCATCCAGATTACTGTAAACTCTTCTTTCTGAGAATCCTAGAATGGTTTGGGTTGGAAGGGACCTTAAAGATCATCTTGTTCCAACCCCCCTCCCATAGGCAGGGACATCTTCAACTGGACCAGGTTGCTCAAAGCCCCATCCAACCTGGCCTTGAACATATCCAGGGGTGGAGCGTCCACAACACCCCTGGGCAACCTGTTCCCATGTCCTGTATTGTTTGATGTTCCTTTGGCTCCTTGTGGCTTATCCAAAATACATTTAAGATCATCTTTCAGGGCTGTTCTGACTGGTTTGTTTGGAACTGCTCCTCTGGTTCCTCATTTCCCATCACATCTAATGACCTGTGGCACAAACCGCAGCCCATCACTACCATGACCTTCATAGCTTGCTTCATTCTGGGTTGGCAGATTCCCAGCTCCTTCAGCCAGTCTTGCATCTTCCTTCTAACTTGCAACTAAGAAGAGGCAAGAAGGGAAACCAACTACACTTAAAAAGCACATTTGAGTCGAAAATGCGTGTACTTAAAGTTAGAAAATTCACAGTTCGTCCCGTTACCTCCTCCCTGCTCTTTCTTCTCTTCATGGTTAAGGTCACAGGTACAACTGGGAAGGGAAGAGTCTTCACAGGGCATCGTGGACGGGAATGTGAACTGAGAAAGATGGTCCGAATTGACAGAAATAGGGATTTCATTTTATTTTCTGTGAGAATGGTGTGCATAAATACATAGACCGTAGAATCAGGGCTTCCAGTTGTTCCCAGGCGGGTTGAGGATGGCTTGGGTGAGCAGCTGACTTGACGACCCTTGCCGCATCCCAAAGGATATTCTGGGAGTGGGGGAGACCGCTGGCAAGGGCCGGGTGGCTTTATACAGGACAGTGCCTGCATCAGAGGTGGACAGTGCCTGCAAGTGAGCGCAGGCCGGGCAGGAGCCTGCCTTGGGTTCCTGCCTGCTGGGCCCTGCCTCGAACCGGGATTTCCTGTCTTACAACATTTTTTCGAAATGTCAAAAAATTTCCCAAAGTGTACTTTTTTTACACCCCCCCAACCCCGTACCCTGACGCTCGTCCCGAGGAGCGGTGCGGAGCCAGGGCCCGCCGCTGCCCGCCCGGCCCTGTGGGCGGCTCCGGGGCCGCCGCCTCCGGGCCTGGCCGCGCAGCTCGGGAGACACGCGCCTTCCCCCGAGCCGCCGGCGGCGTGCCGGGGCCGGGCCCGCCGCCGCCGCCCGGCAGGTGTCAGTGTGGGCCGCGGGGCCGGGCGGGAAGGCGGAGGGGAAGAGAGGGAGGGAGGGAAGGAGGGAGCGGCGGCTGCTCCTCCCCGCCGGCGGCCCCCGCGCCCGGCCGCCGGAGCCAGACTCGCTGCAGACAGGCGGCAGCCAGCGGAGCGGGGGGGAGGAGAGGGAGGAGGAGGAGGAGGAGGAGAGGCTGGGGATGAGTTGGAGGCAGGCACAGCCTCAGCGCAAGGGAGAGAGGCTGCCGGAGACAGGCAGGGGGAGGCGGCGAGGCGCCCGGTCCGTTCCGGAGGAGGCCAGCCCGGCGCTGGGGCGAGCGGCGGCGGCCGGCGGGAGGTGAGTGTGTGCGGGGACCGGGAGGGGCAGGGAAAGGGGGCGGCTCGCCGCGGCGGAAAGTGCCGGGGAAAGTGCGGGGAGGCCCGAGCTGAAGGGTTGGGAGCGTGTGAGGGACGAGGCGGCGGCTGCTGGGGGGGCTCCGCCGGCTCCCTCCCTGTCCGCCGGGGCCGGGCCGAGCGTGTCCCTCCCGGCCCCCCCCAGGTGCCCGGCGGGTGTTCCCTGAGGGGCGGCCGTGACAGGTACCACCGTTCGCGGGGCTCAGCCTGGGCCCCGGCCACCCCCCGGCCGCCTCCGGGCTGCTCCGCGTAGCTCGGAGAGGGGAGGTGAACCCCCCCCCGGCCCCAGCGGCTCCAGCCGGGGCTGCGGCGGCGAGCGGGGCTGGGCAGTGTGCGGGAGCTGCGCGGGGTGAAGGCTTCCAGCCCTTCGGCCCTGCCTCGGACCCGCTCGGTGGGCAGCGCCTGGTGACCGCGTCCTGCCCATCCTAACGGGGCTGTCCCCGCAGCCGGCTCCGGGCGGGCAACTTTTACCGGCAGGGAAAGCAGCACTTTGGCCACCGGGCTCCTAAACGGCCTGTATTTAATGAAGTGCCTTTTTTTTTTTTTTTTTTTTTCTACAAAAAGTTTATCAGAGCAGAAGTCTAGCCGTGCCTGTCTGCATCTGACGCCTTGGATCTGTGCATCCCAGATTTCTGAATGGTGTTGCCAGGTTTTCCGCCGTGTAGCCATGCGTAGGTTATCTTCTGATGCGTGCTGAAGAGGCGAGCGCACCGTTGGGTGTAGGTTTAAGCTCGATGAAGAATAAACAGGAAACAGGCAAACTGCAAAACTGATTTTTCTCAGGAGATCTTAACACCTAGAATGTTGGGGTTTTTTTTCTTTATTATTCAGAAGCTTTTCTGACTAGCAAACGATGGTCGTGCAAGAGAACAGAAGTCTGGTGAACAATTTTCTGTGGCGCTAGAAATAGTGTTTGGTGTTAGAAAAGTTTATTGATCCAAGTTATGGGCATCTTCTTGTCAGGAAGGAAAACTCTTTTGATTTCTTCTTACAAAACCTCGCTAGCATTAAAACATTTGTGGACTGGAAAGGTGTGCACTGTGTAAGATGAAGAGTGAGGTGTGTGCAGTATCTGAGGCTGGCCAGAAAGGGAGAGAGTTTTTGCCGGTAAGAAAGCCCGAGGGGCAATTACTGGTAGGCGGGAATGAGGTAAGAACAGAGAAGCTGCCTAAGTACAGTAATGTTCCCTTCTGGAAACCGTCTTTTAGTTTTCATCCTTCAACCCCCGAGTATGTGGGTCAGACAAAACTTACCCTGCCTTCCAGTTTCATTTCTAGGGAAATGTTTTGGGAAATCTGCTCTTTGCAAGGATCTGGAGTTGTTTAAATAGCGCAGAATGGACTGACTGTGTGTGGCGTGCATGTGGATCCTTCCACTAATGAGAATATAAATATTATGGCTTTAAGGCTGGAAGTAAAAGGGGAGATTTTGCTGGGAAAAAACGTGCAGTGGTGAGAAGCAGTCTGATCAGCATCGCCTCGTCCGTCTGAGGCGAAACAGCGCTGGCGCTCTGAGCATCTATGTCTGCTGGTGTTTTAGCACCAGGTGTGAAGTTACTGTGATACACAAAGCGACCAGCGTGAAGAGAACTTAAATTGGGATGCATCGACTATATGCAGTAACATATAGATATAAAAATACATCTTTTTACATAGTCTGTGTTTATAGCAGCATATTTAATTCCCACTCTTAGGTATGGGAAGGTCATTGTCGTACGTGAGGCGTATCAGTGTTTTCCAGTAAATTCCGATGCCTGTGCAGGCCTAAATGATGATAAATGTATAACGCAGAATGAGTTAACAGTGCGAGGCGGTATATTTTGGACCATTGGTTCGTGTTAATTGAAACATTACAGGCACTAGGCAGCCCGCGATGAAGTTTGGATTCAGTCTTCAGCATCTTAGGCTTGTTAGAGGAAAACCTGCGGAAGTAGGAAGAAATTGAGATTCAAGATTGAGGCACTGTTGTAATAAGTTTGTTGAGATTAAGCTGTTGAACAGTAGCTTAAACCTAAGAACTTAGAACTAACATCTCCCTTTGTTCTTTTTAAATAGATAAAATGCTGTGCTCGGTGCATAGGACATTTCAGGTGGTACTTGAGAAGATGAGTTGTTAGTTTTCTGTGGAGCGGGGTGGGAGCGGGTTAGGGAGTGAAGTGTTCTCTCTGATTTTCTCACCCAAAATTCAGTTCCCTTTTGCACAGCTGCCCTGCAGTGCTCTGTGGCTGCCCTTCCACCGACAACTAGTTGCATTTCACTGCCTCTGTCTGAAATAATTTGGAATACTTTCAGGATACCATGTGCCAGCAAGAAGTAAATGATTATTGAAGTAGTAGAGGTATCTTAAAAGTAATTGAACTCAACATAATTTCGAAGAGCAGTGAAGTGTTAGAAAGCTCACGCCGGCCCAGCAGCTCTTGCATCAGCAGGCATGGTTGTTGCATTTAGCTTGTGAGTGGGCTTGGAAAAGCTTTTTTCTCTCTGATTTCTAATAGTTTAAAGCAGCGAATTGCCAGTTACAGAATACAAATACTTCTAGGAGTTCAGAGATGATTTTTGCTGCAGATTGGTTCTGTGGTAACCGTGAAATTCTTCAATGGCACCAAGCTAGTATCAGCTGCTCGTTGAAGGCACTGGTGCCAGAACAGTGGTGCATCAGTTGCTGGGAATCCAACCCTGTAGTGAAATGATTCATACATATACATTTTCTGTTCTCAGTTGACAGCTATTTTTAAGAATAGCCGTCTTGCCTAGAAGGTTGATATCTAAGCAAAGGCAGCCTAGATAGCTAAAAATTTCCTTCCCTCCAAACATAATCTTATTTTTTGCCAGACTTCTAATATGTACAGTGAAACATTTAAATTGAATTGATTGTAATTGATTCTTGCTAAGTCTCTGGTGCTAATTGGTCATTATGAAGGGATTGTGACGTGTGGGAGCTGCTGTCAGGAAGTCTGCAATTTTTTGCACAAACCAAGATGATGAGTTTGAAGGAAGTGTCGGTTTGAAGAGAATTCTAATAATAATGGATAGCGAAATCTCAATGATAGTAGATTACCTGGATAACTTCTTGAAACAAACGGGATTCTCTAGGAGTCTGCAGAATTGATCTCAGAATGAAATAATGATACATTTGTCCAGTGTACTTCAACTTTTTTTTATGTGCTTCACAGGCAGATTCATAGAATGGTTTGGGTTGGAAGGGACCTCAAAGATCATCTGGTTCCAACCCTCCTGCCATGGGCAGGGACACCTCCCACTAATTCCAGTGAGGGAAAGCTATGGACTATTGTGTTCTTCTGAGCCTTGTATTTGAAGAGAAATTTAAGTTTTTTAGTTCAGAGAGGAGTTTTATTTGCTTATTTCTGATCCTGTCAGTGGTAACTGCACGGGGACCGCAGTAGAGAGAAGACTTGCAGGGGAGTGAGAGCAATCCCAGCGTTACAGTGTGTTCTCTATTTCACCTGGCAAAACATCTCTCTGTTCATCATCTATATTTATTTAATACATGCATTTCAGCAGCGTATGCCTCAATTTAGCATATTTGGAATATGCTAAATGTAGATGCATTTTACTGAAGGCTTTCTCTTGTTGCTTAGTTAGGCAATGGAAATTTGCAACTACCCAAATCACTGTTCATTATCACTCAGCATAATAATGGGTAAATATAATCTTCCTGATTAAGATTATTTTGGTCACAAGAGACAAGGGAATGAAAATGAATCATTTTCTTGATGTTGTGCTGTGTCTGTGTTGTTCATCTCTGCCTTTCTTTCCTCTCAAATCCCACTACAGACAGCGCTCTGACCTCTTAAACTGGGTTTGGATGATCTTGCTCTACAGCAAACCTCCCTTTCAGATAGGAGCCAGAAATGAAGAAGAATCTAAATGCAATTTCTCTTCTTATTGCCAATGGAGAGCTTTCTTAGGTTTGAAGTAAGTTTTCTTTGTGCCAAACGGTTGACTTTTCTAGAACAAAATCTTTCCAGGGTATGCAAAAAGTCCTCTGGTTAATATATTGGCATTCCCAGAACCCACTAAAACTCGGGCAGGTTGCCAGACACCACTTAATGAGGATGCCGAGTGTCTGGCACAAATCTGCATGAAAACCAGCAAAAGAAGCTGGGGGTGGAAGCGTGTGTGGTGGGGAGAGGGCTGGGAAGGCGACACATCCACACCCAGCACTTATTGTAATGTCTGCGTTTTGCAGAGAAGCTGATCAGAAATCTTTACCGCTGGATTTTGAGAACTCATTGGGCGCAGGAGTCTGGGCGCTCCGCGTGGAGGTAGCTATGTTCCCCCAGAAATGCAGTTTATTATGGAAGTAGCTGATGAGGTGGGGGCGTTCGTTTGTGAGGAGAGCACCAGAAGAGGATGGGAAATGATGGTGACTGTATGTTTTATTACCTGCTAAAACTGAGAAGCGTTTGGAAATGCTGTTAGACAATTGAGGGGACAATGGAAGTCAGCGATTGCCAGCATCCGCACAGAAAGGCTGTTAAAGTTCCATGGCAGGGATAAATAAGCTACTGCTGCTAGAATGCTTATGCTGAGCGTAAACCTGGGATGCGTGGCTCTGCCTGGTGCCGCTGTGCTTAGGTTTTGCTACGTGTTAAGTGGAATTGCAGGTGTAGTGGGCTCTCTGATAGCTGTTAAAAAAGTCAGTCCTAGGCTAATGCCAGGCTGAGACATTTTTCCATTAGAAAAAGAATAGATTGTCTTGTTGAATCAAATGTTTGAAGGTTGAAACAGAGTAAGCTAACTTAGTTATATCCTGAAACAAACATTATTTCAGATGTTGAAAGCACAAACATTTACAGCATTTTTCCCAGGCTGTAGTCTCTTCCCTACCCAGCCAAAAAAAACATTAGTTCTATATAGACAAATTTATAAATAGACATTTGGTTGGTAGGCATAACTGAAAATATTTTTTTTAAAATCCAAAATAACTCCAATAGGAGCTTTTTGCACATGGCTGAATTTGGAAATACTTGTGCTTGTTACTTACTGAATTTCTGTAGTGTGTTTTACAGTTTTGGAGAACTATGCCTCTTAAGAGCAGTTTTACTCACTAGAGTGGTGGTACCTCCTTGGTGTATGCTTTTGGGTAGAATAAATTGTAATCCAGGTTGGTGCTCTTCCTCCTGTTTGGTTTCACTATGATGAGATGATCACGAAAGACAGGCTGTGAGACAGCCTATGAAGACAGGCTGGGAGAGCTGGGCTTGTTCAGCCTGCAGAAGAGAAGGCTCTGAGGAGACCTTCTTGTGGCCTTTCAGTATCTGAAGGGGGCCTGCAAGAAAGCTGGGGAGGGACTTTTTAGGATAGGACGAGGGGTAAGAGGTTCAAACTGGAAAAAGGTAGATTTAGATTGGAAATTAGGAGGAAATTCTTCACTTAGGGGGTGGTGAGACACTGGCACGGGTTGCCCAGGGGAGTTGTGGATGCTCCATTGCTGGATGTGTTCAAGGCCAGGTTGGATGGGGCCTTGAGCAACCTGGACTAATGGGAGGTGTCCCTGCCCACGGCAGTGGGGTTGGAACTAGGTGATCTTTTAAGGTCGCTTCCAACTCAAACCATTCTGTGATTCTGTGATATGATTCTACGAAAATATTAAAGTCATTGGACTTTATTATTTGATACAGTGGAAAAAAGGCCGGGTGTGTTTGCAGAGATCACCATATGACTGTTAAAAGTTCTCTCTGTTGACACTGACTCTTAGCTGTCAATACAGGACATGGAAAACAAGCGGTGAGAGTGGTGCACATTGTACCCACCTTTTAAAACTAGCATGTGTTTAGGATTAGTTTGAAAAGGAAGGACAATATCTGCTGGAAAAGGTAACGCTGCTCAAATGCTGCACGTGAGAATGGAGTGGGTTGATGAAGTGTCTGTAGGAATTTCATTGTGTTTCTATCTCCCAGTGCTCTTGATTTCTTCCATGCTAAACACCCCAGTACCGTTTTTGTTGCAACCTGATGATAAATCTACTTCTGAAAAAATGTAGTCACAATATTGAACTTACCGTTGCCCGTAAAAGATGAGTTTGGAGATTTCCATTCTCTTGTATTCACTATTTCATTTTGTTCAGATGTTCTGAAATTGTCTGTGAAAGATGTGCTGGCTTTTAGAGAAAATGTGCTTTTGTGAATGTTTTTGTGATAAATACCTTCAGGTTTGACTGATTCTATCCCACTCTTTGACCACTGATTGTATTTAGGTTGTAATTTTAGAGCACAGTGCACAACTCTGTTAGAGTTTCTGTTACAATGAATCGTAGTGCTTAATAAAGTAAAGCCTAGAATCTCCCTCCCTCTTTGAGAGAAGACTTAGAAGCAGTGTTTTTTTTCTGGATAAACCCTGACTTTTGCTTGGAATTCTAAAATAAGAGTTGACTCATCAGCCTTGTGTTACCTGGCGTATGCCAGCATCAGGCTGCTGTGCTTTGTCTTTCATTTTCAGCATCCAGTACTTGCAGGCATCTTCAAACAGTACTCTGTTTTTAAACACAACTTGCACTCCTCTTGATTTCAAAGATTATGAGATGGGAAATGTGTGATTCTTTCATAATTACCTCTTGGTGTTGTGTAGATGGGCCCATGATTTTGATTTCTCACACCTGTAACCTCCTTGTTCTCCATTTCAGAGAGGGAAAGGAGTGGGCAGCCTGTGGCTGAGATATGAAGCAGTTTCTTTAGCCACCTCCTTCTTCCACTGAGGCTTTCATGAAATTTTTACTGTGTGTTAATTAAGAGTGATCCATTATTACTCTGGACTTGTAAACACCTTTAAACATTCCATTAGGTGTTAATGATACATGAAGCAAGAATTAATATGAAATTGTTAGTCCTCTATCTAGTAGTAGGGATGTACTCTATGTAATTGCCTGCGTGTAGCAGCGTTTCTTCAACCATCAGGTGTAAATGGTGTTGCTTCACTTTCTGCTTTCCCGTAACCATTAGTTATTAAGTGATGCTAATTCATGGAGTGTATTTTGGCCTGCATTAGATAGAATTTCACCTGGACGTTTGCCATGGTTTGCTTGGGATTTTCATAAGACAAGTGATTTGCCTGGTTTCTGCCCTATGGGTCAGAGTTGAGGAGTGTGGCAGAAGGTGTGGGAGAGAAGATGTGAGGAACGCTTAGAAGTAACCAAACTTAATCTCCATAGCTGTTGAACTGGTGTCTTCTGTGAAATACCACCTTGGTGGGTGTTCTCCTCCTGTAATTTCACCTTGGTGGATGACTGGTTTTGTAGGTTTTGCTTAACTAGTGTTAAGCACTAGTTTTGCTTAACTAGTGTTTGCTTAACTAGTGTTAAGGAAAATGAAATGGAGCGTTTGTAAAAATATGTGCGGATAAGATAAAATACTCCTAAATTAAAGATTGTACCTGGTCAAGCTAGACTTGGGCTGCCCAACTGCCTCTGTTGGCCAGGGCACTTCATGTCTACCTGCTTGGTTTCACAGAAGGCTTGTGTTGACTGTAACTCCTCACCAAACTTGATTGGGCAGCGGGAGCAGAGAGGAAAGGGATTTTATGAATATTTCCAACATGGATGTTTTCAGTGTTTATGACCCTTACACATTCCTCTTCCTATTTTAATAACCTTCCTAGCAGGTTTTTAGGAGCAGCACATTTGAGATTAACTTTTTTGCAAGTACCAAATTTTCGCTGAAGATGTTTTAAATTATGAGTTATCCCTTTTCTAATTGGGAAGCCTAACACATGGTCCATCTATCCACTCAAAGCATACTGTTGAATACAGGTACTGTTTGGTGCCTACTTTCACGTAGCTTATAATAATAAAATATTTTTTTTTAAAGCTACCATCTGTTGATGAAGAGAAATACTGCCAATATTTGTCAAATGTGTGCTTTATCTGACCTGTTCTACTTAGCACCTTATGGCAAAGCTTTCTCATCAAAGCATTTTACAAATATCTTTATTATTCCAGTGCTTTATTAGACTGGTAACAACGGTGGTATCACTTTTTAATGTACCAAGGATTAGGGAGATAAACATCTCTTTAGTCACAAGGGGAAGTCGCTCGCAGTGGGTACAGAGACAAGGATTCTAACTCGCAGCTGTAGGTGAAAATCACTGTTCTGTTCTACTGATCTTTGCAGCTTTTTGATGGAAACGACAGGAATAATGTAAAGTTTCTACAGCAGAAAGCTCCATCAATCTCTGTAGCTTCGTCTCCTGTTTTTCACAGGTGGTGGCCGGGCAAGTAGGTAAATTTGAAGAAAGAACCATCACGGTGCTGATGTGCGTTAGTTCTGATAGTGCACAGTGTTGAGTTAAGAAGCATCTGGTTCATGATTCTTTTTAATTTTATTTGAAATTACCTAAAAACCTAGCAAATCAAGAGGAATTAAATATAAAGCAGAAAAATAGGGCCTCTATGGGTTGTAGAGTGGGAGTTAGATGTGTAAGATATTCCGAGAGTGTGTTTCGAAACGGTGAGTCCTCTCCTCAGTTGAATATGCAACCAGCCGCAGACTCTGCCTTTTCCCACTCCCGGTTTTCCCCTGGGTATTGTTAGAGGTTGGAGATAAAAGCCTTTAATCATGTCTACATGGAGACACCAGAGCAAATCACTTGAAGTGTCAAGTCAAGATGCGTATGTTAAAGTATGTTAAACTTGCGTGTGAATGCTGTGTTGAATATAGAGCAGCCTTATATATTTAGCTTGAATCAATCAAAGGTCATTTTACATCTGAAGGAGAACCTCATTCGGAGCATAAGTTAAAGTGCAGTGATCTGAAACCATCTGTGTATGAATGAGAGCCTCTTGACGGAGATGTTTACCATGCTTTAACTTTATACTGTACTTGATTTATCTCAACTTTCCTCCGTGTCGCTTGTTATTGATCATTTTTCTTGATGCTGCTATTAAGAGGCATCTTAGATGGGGCTAATTGCAAACTTTCAAGTGAAGTAATTTAGTCAGAAGATGGCAGTTCATTGAACTTGTGACATTTCATGGCGAATATTTTAGATCTGACAGACTTTCACTGAAATCAAAATAAGACACAACCTCTCTGTGATTCCTGATGAGCTGTGTTTTGGCCAGAGGCCTGGTGGTTTTGGGGTCCTCAGCATGGAGCTACACTGCCAAAGATCCTGCTTTGTGACCAGGGACACTGTTTCTGGGAACACGTGGTTTCCTCGGACAGCCTGCATGAGAAGTCTGCCGCAAAGTCAAGGACTGGAGAAATCCCTGTGGACACACTTCAGATTTGGGGATTTGCAGTGATTCTCTGTATCTACATATTGAAACTGTCAGTCCTCTACAGACTAAAACTAAGAAAAAAATTCATTCTGTTTGACAGTTGTAAACCTGAAGCCTTCATCTGGTAAGAAATTAGGAGATTTTGGGTGTTTGTCTGCTCTGAGGCAAATAAATAATACGGAAAAATATCTCACAGCCCAGAAACTGGGTAGTTGTGGTCTGAGCTGTGTTTCCTTATGCTTTAATAGATGGCATTTAATATCCTTCTTCCCCTTTTTTTCAATCTGGAGTTCATCTGAAGGAGTATCTCAGGAGAACCAAAGCCTCTTCGCTCTGATGGTGGTGAGACACTGGCACAGGTTGCCCAGGGAAGTTGTGGATGCTCCATCCCTGGATTGTTCAAGGCCAGGTTGGATGGGGCTTTGAGCAACCTGGTCTAGTGGGAGGTGTCCCTGCCCATGGCAGGGGGTTCTAACTATATGATCTTTAAGGTCCCTTCCAACCCCAACCATTCTGTGATTCTATGATACGATTCTCTGTGGCCTAAAGGCTTTTAATTTACCCTGTCGTGCCAGCCCTGACCACAGAGATTTGCACGTTGCACTTCCTGATGTCTTGCATAGGAAGAGTTACATAAAGGAAATAATATCCTGAAGGTTTTCTGTTCCAACAGGTTAAAATGAACAGTGAAGCATATATTCTTCAGGGTTTTGAGAAAGAAGGAAGATGGTTGTCATCTTCTTTCTGGTTTTGTCCAGCTGAACTTGTCTCCCACGGGGACACTTGTATAGCAGAGGGGAGGAACGGTCCAGTTGAAGTAGTTGCCGTGTACGTAGCTGGAAATTCTCTTCTACCTATGCCTTGTTGTAAGGGACTGTTACAAAATTGAGACTTTTCCTGAACGTTCCTGTTGAGGTCCATGACATGATGGAGGTAGAGATTATATTATTAGAGAGGAAAAGGATACCTTTGTGTCTTTATTTATAAACATTCTATTTTATAAGATGATTTAAAGGATTGCTGTATCCTCCCTGTAAGAAAAACCTTCTGAATTTTCAGTTGGTCAGGGAGCTAAAAGTCGCACTAAAAGCTGAGAATGGAAATTTGAGAGCAGCTCTGATTTCAATACATTGAAATTATTGTATGGTTGAAGATACCGAAAGCACAGTTGTCCTGTTAGAAAAAGGAGACATAAAGGAGTTGAGATGTATTAGCTGTTGTACATTTAACTGATGCTTCCAAGATGTTTACATAGTTGTTAAGTTTATGGCCACTGCAGTGGAGGCAGATAAATTTTAGCAGCTTAAGCATCCCCCTGGATTGTGAATGCGCAGAATTCCTAATGTATTCCCAGGGTCTTTGAAGTGGAAAAGTTTTGTCACAGAGTTATATTAGTCTCAAAGGTGTAACTTTCTTGGTTTACATGGTATAGGAGATATTAGAGACAAGCGAATATGTAACATTTTCCTGATATCTTAAATCTACGAGTAAGAGTAAAGAGTAAAGTTCTTACTCTTTTCACGGTGTAAAAATGTCAAAAGAATATTTTTTTCCTGTTTCTGACCTTGATGTCTAAAATACGCCATAGTCTCCTCATGTACTTGAGATGTTCTCAGGTGTTCCTAACACCTACTGAAAACCAAATGCTGTACGCAACTGGTTCAGTTATCTCCCACAGCTTTCTGCTACTTCCCTGTTGCTCCTGTAGCTAGACTTCTCTCCCTCTTTCTCATTTTTCTTGGTAGTCCTTTAGGATCCAGACAGTTCAGAGATGTCATGCGTCTGTAATGTCTAAATGGCTTCCTCTTTCCTTTCCCTGTCCGCCCCAATCAAGAAATTCCAGATGGAAGCTCTTTGGTGTTAGTAACAGCTGCACAGCAGATCATTTTTTGCGTCCTCAGAGCTGTAACAGTTATAGCTCCATATAGGTAGTTATGATACACATTTACATTAAGGATCTCCTGGTCTTTAAGTGTCCTCAAGGCTGTTCTGATCATCTGCATTTCCCCGTTTTCTGTTCCTGGTTAGCAGTAGATTCTTTCAACAGAAAGAAGTTGAAGATAATTCTGTTGTGAACTTGATTTTTAGGAAGTCTGAATATTTCAAGAGTCCTGTGTTGTGATTCAAAAAATGGTGCTCCCTTCTTTCATCTCTGGGGTTTATAATAAGGTGTCAGCAGTGATCGAGTCCATCTGGGAGCTTGCATCAATGCTTGGGAGAGCCATATGTGTCTTCCTCAAACAAGGCTATAGAAAAGTGTTCCACTAGCAACCAAGATGTCATCCATCTGCTAGACAATCCTGTAGCTAGTTAGCTTAATGACGTATTTATTTGACTAGATCTTTCTGCGCAGCAGACTCCAGCTTTTCCTCCCTGTTCAAATTAATACCAAAAACCTCCGTACCCTGGAGAAGAAAACCTGCCTGTGCTGGAGAATGTCAGGAAGTTTGTGGCTTGATGGGTTTGATCTATTTATCTTCTTCAGGATGTTGCTCTCCCAAGTTCCGAGTGAGCACATTGTTAGGAGGTCTCTCCAGCCTTCCTGTGCAGGTGTCTGGGTGGCAGAGGGATCAACAGCCTAGACACAAGACCTGGGTGACCTCAGATGCAAGTAGAAATCCAATCACGCTGCTCCTACTTTAGGGTATTATTTTAGCACACGGAGCTGCGTGAGGATTTGTTGCTGCGGCAGTCCGAGCTGGAGTCGTCACAGTAAACATTTTACTCACCTACGTAAAATAAACCAGGTGATTATTTCACTCGGTGGCTTTAATAGAATTGTTTATTCAAGATTAAGATTCTTAGTCTTTGACGTACACGTTCTAGATATTTGTATTCTCAGCTGGCCCTGCCAAGTCGGAGCTCCAGGAGTCGTGGTGGAAATACCCTGTGGGAAGAGAAGCCCTGTAAACTTCAGATATTGCTCGTTCCTACTGTGGTAAAAGCGAGCACATCGGGACCAACTGTCGTTGATATTTTTTTTTTCCTCAGCCACTCTACCATTTCTTTTTCATCCAAAGAGGCAAATTCTAGACTGAGCTGATTTCTGATCTGTGAGTCAGAGTTGAGATGAGGAGGGGGCAAAACAACAGGAAAAAAGGAAGTCCAGATGAAAATAGTTTTTAATGTTAATGGCAATTATATTAATCTGCATTGAGGCATTCTGGTGAGTTTAATGTGGAAAAATGCGTATGTTTTCAGACAGACCACTCTACAGCCAGATCCATCAGTAAATCTTTATTCCTGCCCTGCAAGGGGCTTTGCATGCAGCGTGACATTGGCTTCCATGGGAGTTGAGACAACATCAGAGCTTTTTCTGAATATAGAATTTTTTTTTTTTTCCAGAATATTATATGATTGGAGTCAACCCAGCGCTATCCACTGAGTTTGGTAAATTTTACCTGACAGTCATTGCTTAAAAGTTAGTGAACACGGATAAAAATATTTAGTGAACTTCAAGAAGACATGAGTAGTTTATGCAGGTCCTAAATAAGGCTGAGAAGTGGATCCTAAATAAAGGCATAGGAAAAGAAAAGTTTATTGGCCTCTCTTCTTACAGGTGTAGAACTTCTTTTCTGTGGATCTAGAAGCAGCTCTAAACTCCAAAAGTAGGTGAAAGTTAAATCAGGACAATTCCATGGAGGAGTGTGGGGTTGTCTGGGCGAAGCAGAGATTGAAGAGGTGAACTGTGCTCACTCTTGCTTCATCTTTAATGATACAAAGAGAAGCGTAGAATAATTCATGTTAGAAGGGACCTCCTGGAGTTCATCTAGTCCAACCTGCAGTTACAGGACTAAGGCATTTCTGAAGAGTCATAGAATCATAGAATGGTTTGAGTTGGAAAGGACCTTAAAGGTCATCTAGTTCCAACCCCCTTGCCAGGGCAGGGACATCTCCCACTAGACCAGGTTGCTCAAAGCCCCATCCTGGCCTTGAACACCTCCAGGGATGGAGCACCCACAGCTTCCCCGGGCAGCCTGTGCCAGTGTCTCACCATCCTCAGAGTGAAGAACTTCTGCCTAATTTCTAACCTAAATCTCCCCTCCACCAGTTTGAACCTATCACCCCTCATTCTATCACTACAAGTCCTTGTAAAAAGTCCCTCCCCAGCTTTCTTGCAGGCTCCCTTCAGATCCTGGAAGGCTGCAATAAGGTCTCCCCAGACCCTTCTCTTCTTCAGGCTGAACAACCCCAACTCTCAGCCTGTTCTTGTAGGAGAGATGTTCCAGCCCTCTGATCATCTTCATGTCCCTCCTCTGGGCTCCAACAGGTCCGTGTCCTCCAGGTAGAGTCTCAAGAGAGTGGAGTAGTGGGGGAAGAAATGCTCTTGAATCTAGAAATTCACTATTCACATCTTAATTTTCAAAATGTGGTTTTTTCCATATGGTTTAAATTGCTTGTGTTTGGACAGAAGGGCAGTAAAGGTCAAGTGGAAGAAAATAAAGTAAGAAAAAATGCAACCCTCATTCTAAAGATTCTGAATGCCAAAAAAAAGCAAAGTTGACACAGAGTCTTGGTGCAGGTGGGGAGGAATTACCATCTCAGGAGTAGCTGGAAGCTGTTGCACATGTTTGAAGTAATCACACTGTTTTATTTCCTCGAGATGTTCTCTTCTAAGTGCTGTTTACGTAATTAATAAAGAATCTTGCAGTTTACTCTCTGCGAAGGGCAACAGCTGACAACTCTTCACTGATATGAATGTATGTATTTTTATTTGTATTCTTTTCACCACAGGGCTACTATCTGTTGTTAGGTAGACCACAGAGAATATTTTCCATGTAGAATTCCTCTCAGAGGTGACTCTCTGATGGATCACAGTAACATTGAGCAAGAAAGAGATTTTACATCTTGCTGGAAAGCTTACTGTATCGAAACTCGATTGTTTTAAAACAATGAAAAAAGCGTTTTTGCACTTTCCCCCCCAAATTACATTTGTATTGGATTGAAGCATTCTTCTATAGTCTTGTATGATACCATGCAAAATGAAAGAAAAAATAATTCAGAATGAAAAATCATAATATTATGAAGTATTGTAAAATTTCTACCTTACAAAATGCTTATTAAAGTTTTTATTTCATGATTAGTCTCACCAGAAGGATACCTTAAGAGAAATATTTCTGGTTTGATGCAGTGGATTTTCTGAATGAAAACAGATCCCCAGGAGTGTTTCTGATGAGACTGGAAAACTTTTTGTTTGGGAGGTTTGCTTTGTATTATGTTTATTTAGTTTGGGTTTTGTTGGTTGAGGGTTTTTTGGCGTTTCCACAGCAAATTCAGAACTTGATTAGGGAGATCACTGAAACTCCATTGTGATGCTTCCTTCTGTTGTGTTGCTTCATTCCTCTTCATCCTTGCTTTACTGTGTACAAGTATATTTTCCTGTATAGAAAATAAGACATCTTCCTGATTGGTCTCAGCTATTGAATATGGTTTGTCTGACTCACTAGCAAGCTATATAAATCTTCTTTTCCTGATTTCTTACATAGAGTCCTAGAATGGTTTGGGTTGGAAGGGACCTTAAAGATCATGTAGTTCCAGCCCCCTGCCATGGCAGGGAGACCTCCCACTAGACCAGGTTGCTCGAAGCCCCATCCAACCTGGCCTGGAGCACCTCCAGGCGTGGAGCATCCACAAACCCTCAGGGCAACCTGTGCCAGTGTCTCACCACCCTCAGAGTGAAGAACTTCTTCCTTACATGTAACCTAAATCTCCCCTCTTCCAATTTGAACCCATTACCCGCCTATCCTATCGCTACAGGCCTTTGTAAAACGGCCGTTGTGGAAAGGCCTGTACAGACGTGCTATTTACATGGACATGTACAGATATTATGGAAGATCCATGTTATTTTTATACTTTTATTTACCTCCAGTTGCCAGTTGCCCTGTTGTGTTTACCTGCTGCTGATCCTTTGTGGTTTATTGCTTCCTACAAATGGAAGACAACTTCCACAGAAACCTGATCATTTTGAACCCATTTAATGTTACTGTTCGCTTTGAATTGAGGCTAATAATAATAAACAATAAATAAAGTTTTGCTTTTGAAGAGCTTAGTACTGGCTATGTCAAGTCTTCTTCCTGTTAGCCAGGCCAACACTTCATACGTGTTGATGTGTATATTATCTTCTTGTCACTAAACGTTCCTGTCTGGTTACGCAGAAGTTCTGTGTTATGTTCTTGACTTCTCCTGAAGTCATTAACATAAGATTAGACTGTCTTCTCCAGTGTGGTTTATGTAGACTAAGATAGCTTTATAAGGCATTCTAGCAAAAAAAAAGTGGGTGCAGGATAGTGGTACATCTTCCTGGAGTAATTTCTGGAATGCTGTTGCTTGGGTCTCACAGTGATGGAGTTTTAAGTCCTTATCTTTGTATTAGGAATAGGAAAAAAGAGATAGACCCAAATTTTTGGCTTTGGAAAGTCCTGATGCTTGATGCCAGGTGATTTCTGTTTGGCACTATTTTGTGTTATAAACTTTATGCTACTTAAGTTAAAAAGTCCTAGAAACTAAGTGAAAAAGGACTTTGACTTTCATCTCAGAACTTTCTTCTGTGAGCTTGAATGTGTGATGGGCTCGAACGCTGTGAGAACCAACAGGCTTATTTCAACATTGCTTAATAGGAGCTAGACCTTGAAGGCACAATTAAGGGTGGATACAACATCTGACTTCAGTAGTGGATCAGCCTATAGTAAGTTATCACATCAGTATCCGACCCACTAGAAATGGTAGATGATAGGCAAACACTTTATTTTAAAGGACTTGCAATTTAGGTCTGCTGAAGCAATTAGCCACCCCCTTAATTTCTGTTTAGCGGTCGGATTGCTGACACAGCATAATATTTTGTTCAAGGTTTTTCATATCAAAGTAAATTAAGTACTACAGGATGTGTTTGTTTTGTGATCACCACTTTTACAGTCCAGACCTTCTGGGTAAACAAGTCGTACTGTAATTAGGTACGTTTGTTTTCACCAAAACTATGTGAGAATGTAAAACCCTCAGATTAATTAGGGTCTGATTAAAGTGGGGTGAGTATCACTGTGCAGTCGCCTCTGCGCTATTTTTGTGCCTGTGCCATCAATGTCGTATTCCCTTTGTAGTGTCCAATGGTCCTGCAAAGAGCTGACCATGAAATAGTTATTATTTTTTTTATTAAAAATAATCATTGAGCAGTTATTCATGATGATACTTGTCTGAAAATGTTGTTCTATCTGTTGATGTTAAAAAAAGTTACTGATGTTATTGCTGTTTTTCATCTTACTTTTAGATAGCCAGTGAAAGGTAAATGGTACAAATACAATATGTCATATAATGGAGTTACTGATAATATGGGATAGAGTAATAGGGATAATCCAGAACCCAAGCATGCTTGTTAACACATATTTACATATCTTTACAAATATATTTTCTTTGGTCTAGAACCTTTAAAATGAACGTAGCATATAGGAAACTTGAAATGAACATTTGTGTGTGTTTGAAATCCAGTATGAACTAGAGCAAGGACTTTAAAAAACCCAACATGAAGTATATGTTGCAGAGGATTGTAATAATTTTACCCCAAAAATCAGTTATTCTTTTTCTTCTCTTTGCATGAGCAGCTGTTAGATTTGTGCCATCTCAAATGTTTAAGGAAGGAACAAGATTCCTTTTTCTGTGTTATTTCATGTGTTAGCTCTGTACGTTATTTATTTAAACTGGCTGGTCTAGAGGACCATCTCCCATCCAGAACCACCACCATGACTTCTAGACTCTCTTGTCAATTTACTTTCCCTGTCACTGCTGTTCAGACTAGTTCTCCATTCATTTCTACAAACTTTGGGAATCTTAGCTTTGTAAGAGTTTCCTGGGTGCCAGGTCTGAATTTGACTTTGCGAGTATTCAAGTAGCCTTCTGGAGGAGGTCACTTTTGGACTCTGTGTGAGATGTAGAGCTTACATCATCCTCCTAGCACAAGACATCCTGTCAAGGTGGCAGAACAGTGGCCAACTTGGCCACCAGTTCACCACCAACTTTGCTCTCACTTCAGCTAAAAGCTGCAAAGGGGACAGGCATGATTTGTAAACGGGCAACACAGCAAGAGCTCAGTGCTTTGAATTCTGTATTTAAAAAAATCCCCAAAACTCCCCAACAGCCTCTTCCTCTCCCAAGCTCCAAGTTAACAGTTGTCATGAAAATGGGGGAAGCAGAAGAGATGGAAATATGTTTGTAAACCAAAACACAGGGGTGTGTTTTCACTGATCAGTACTTCTTTTTAGGGCTTTTATTTTAATTTTTAATAAAACACGATTTTCCTCCCTCCCCAGTTCTGCTCAGCTTGTTGGACGATTGAGCTTAAATGAAGTATTTCCTATATGTGATTTCCAGGAATGCAGATTCACTGGTCCCAGCTCTGCAGGAGCCCTGTGCTGGTGTTGGTGGCTGGCTGTGCTCACTGGCAAGTACTGGTCACAGGAGAGATTAGAACCACGAAAATGTGTTGACTACTCTCAAGACAGGTTCTCCTTTTATACCAAAGTCTGCATTCATAACTGGAAGTATGGAATTTATTCAAATTTGAAATTCTGCTCGTGTCTGTGAGGGGAAAAAGGTCTTTATGTTTTAAGCTATTGCATTATTGTGTCTATGCAAATGTAGGTTCTCTTGATGTCAGGAGTTAGTGAACCCATGAAGATTTGCTCTCTGTAAAGCTCACCTTGGGGTTTCATGTTTTGGGGTGTAAGTTAAAGGAGAATATTTTTTTTTCTTAAGGTTAGTAGACCATGTAGAGGGATCCCAGCAGCTGGATAGTCTTTTATTGCAGCTATTGGAAAGAGAGGTGTTAGCAGTGTTCACAGATCTGTGGTGGTTTTCTTATATTTTATGTTAGAAAAAGGTGGCTAACATGCAGACATTCAAGAGGAAAGATTCTTCTTTCCTAAAACCAGAACCCAAGGACATCAGTACAAATGTCACAATGTTGCTTATTGCTCACGCTTAGGAATGGGTATATTTTGAGCGGCCAAGAGCTTTGTTTTACTGTTAGGGATCAAAAACTGTGTGATGTCAAATGCCAAAATTCTGAATTTTTATATGATGCTTTATTATCAAAGCTACTGAAAGAAGGAATGAGTTTTAATTTAAAAAAAGATAAAAGATATTCTTTAAGTCTTAACATGAAATAATGAAAGCAACCACCCAGGCAACCATAACCTTCCTTCAGGATGTGTAGGGTTCAAGCTGTAGTTGGAAGTAGATATGGAAACTTAAAGGAAAAGAAACATAGCTGTATACAGGTTTTCAGTGGCACTGTTTAATGCAAACGAAATCACTTGTTTAGACATTATAGGAGTTACTTTACCACATGCTCAAAATAACCTGTGAGATAAAAATAAAACACAGTGCTTAAAAAGGAGAGGCCAGAAGATTTAATCCAGAAGATTTAAATCTGACAAATGAGCGCCTGCTGCCTTGCGGGAGCTGAGGAGCTGTTCCAGCAGAGGGATGCAGGCAGCAATCCCCTCGTATCCCTGGAAATCCAAATTGGACAGAAATGCCTGTTGCTTAAGAGGACTCCTCACAGTTTTCCAGGAACCTTCCCCACCTATCCCTCAGTATGGTATATGGAGGAGGTTATTTGTATGGTGATACAAATATCTCCTCTCCTCCTCTCCTCCTCTCCTCCTCTCCTCCTCTCCTCCTCTCCTCCTCTCCTCCTCTCCTCCTCTCCTCC
>JAVSBS010012680.1:0-23954 GCA_033124195.1 Coracias cyanogaster | reverse complement strand
CCGCGGGGGCCCGGCGCTGCCGGCGGGGATGCCCGGCGGGGCCGCGGCCTGAGGCGGCCGCCCGCCCGCCGCCATGCCGGTGAAGAACCGGTACAACCTGGTGGACGATGGCTGCGACTCCCGCGTCCCGCTGCACAACGAGGAGGCCTTTCAGCACGGCATCCACTTCCAGGCCAAGGTGAGCCCCGGCCGCGCTCCCCCAGCCCCGGGCCCGCCGGGGCCCTCGGTGGGGCGGGCACAGCAGGGCCCCCCCGGCCCCTGCCAGAGCCTCTCGCCCCTTCCCGGCTCGGGGGGGGTTCGGGAGCGGCTTTCCCGGGCAGGTTCCCCCCGCAGCGCCGGGCCCTCGCCTGTTGCAGCCCGACCCCCGGCTCCGGTGGGGCATGTGCTGGCCACGGGGCCGATGTCACCGCAGGGCTGTTGGCACCGGGGGCTCGGGGCTCGCCGTGCCCCCTCCAGCCTTGCCCACGGGGTGTTTCTTCAGCTCGGGAAGCACCCCTAGAACATGCACCTGCATGCCAGATCTAAGGCAGGCTAAAGAAAACGCCAGTAAATTATGGGAGTCTGCATTATCACAATCAAACAGGTTCTTGCTCTTTTCCTAGCCTTTTTTTTCAGCTGTTTAATCCTGAGAAGCTGCCTTGTGCGCTTCGTTTGAGAAGCAGCCTGGGAAGACCCCTCTTGACAGCACAGTGGATGGTGCCTGTGGCAGATCCGGGGCCTGTCCTGTCCCCCCCCAGCCCCGGGCAGGACCCCATTCCTGCCAGCCGAGGGAACCGCTCTATTCCCCTGGAAACCAGCAGACTGTTACCTGCTGCCAAAAACCATATTAGTGCCTTATTCTGTCTGACCTGTTCCCTGCGTGAAAAGCTGGGCAGGCAAGGTGTTGGTTTAAATGCACCCAGCCTTCAGGTGTCAGAAGGAAAGAAATACTAAAATGTTGTCAGAAATTTCGTATTGATCACGAAGGACGGTCTGGCAGCGCAGCATCGCTCTCAGAAAGCGTCTCCATTGGAACTGACATTCTGTAGACAGCGCGGGGAATGGGTTTATAATTTGGCTGACAAGAAGAATTGCATTTTGCTGGAGCAACTCTAGGGTTCCCTTCCCCTCTTTGCAGGTGGCCTAACACAGATTAGAAATGGAATTCACGCCTGCTGTCTCCTGAGCTGGAAAGAAGAGGCATGTATATTCAAATAAAGCTTTGAAAGGCAGATTTTGTGCATTTCTGCTTTCCTGCTAAAAGGGCTGTAAGATTTAAGCAGGATATAGGATGGTCTGAATAGACAGTTAAGCATGTATTTTAAAAATCTCTCTTCCTTATGGGAGAAAAACAATTAATCTTTGATTTCTTTTAAATTAACATTTGCTATGCTGCAGACTGTGCTGAGGAGATGAAAAGTCTTTATTTGATTTTTTTTTTTTTTTTTAAAGACATAAAGCAACTATACCTTTAACTGAGTGAACTGGGCTGCTTCAGACTGACAGCTTCAGGCACCCAGAGCTATTCAAAGAGTGGATAACATGCTGTTGAGATGTGTGGGTCTGAGCTGGGGTTTTTTGCATTACCTTAGTAACATGCTCACTGGGTTCTGCTCTGAAGTCTGTCTCTTCCAATTAGGAGGCTCTTTGTGGGCACATCAGTCAGCTGCAGCTCCGACAATGACAAGGCTGTCACTGGCTGCCAGGTGTCTCGCACCAGGCAATCCCACTGACCACACTGAGTCTCTAATCTCCGCATACCAAACTGTCTCACTTGCCCTATAATCTTCAGAGACAAACTTCAGGAGGTCAATAGTGGAAGCTGCGTGTGGAAAGGTTTGTGCAGAGCTTCGCGAGCTGGCAAGGCTCTGCACAGGAGCACGAGTACCCAAACTGCAGCGAGGCCAAAGCAGGGAGTGTGGGACAATCTCTTCTGGCTCAGTCACCAGCTCTCCCCTTGCCCCCACCCATTAGTTTCTCTTTGCCAGCCTGGCCTGTTCCCCACTGCAGCTCTCTTGTTGGCAGACAAAAGGCCAGCTGCCTGCGCTGAATTTATCTGGATTACCTGTGACTGCACTGACAGCCACCGCGGAGCAGGGAAGGAGATGCCTGCAAACCAAAGAGACCACAGATCTGGAGCGATAGGATCTGCCCTCCCCACCAGGGCAGAGGGAAATGCTGGCTCTGTCAATCCCTTCCCTGCTGCCCTCAAGCTCTCGTGGTCTGAGCCTTTGACTCTCCTGTGGTTTACCAAGGGCTATAGCTGAACTTAACTGCTCTTAAGAATGTCATTTTGCAAAGGCATTTACAGAAGCATCAGAAAAGCCAGATGACCTTTCAGATCGCTTGCAGTGTTTATTTCAAGGCAGGCAGAAAAGCAGAGGATACTGAGCCAGGAGAACTCATCTCTGAAATCCCTGTTAAGCAGAAGTTTTTCAAGATAAATCCCGTTGCAAGCTACAAGCGTTACAGTAGAGAAATAAACCCAGAACTGTGCAACCAACAGCGACAGCTATGGGGCTGCTCCTGGGGAAGTATTTTGTCTCTGCTCATGTATTATCACCCTGAAGCAACCTGAGCCTTGAGCAACCTGGTCTAGTGGGAGGTGTCCCTGCCATGGCAGGGGGGTGGAACTAGATGATCTTTGAGGTCCCTTCCAACCCAAACCATTCTATGAACATCTACAGGGGCCTCCTGATTAGCTGCCCCTTTCTCCTCCTCTCCTCTCCACAGGCGAACAACTTCAAAAAAACCCCAGAACAACCTCACAACTTGAAACCACACAACCAAAACCCAGACAATTCACAGACCAAATGCTCTTGAGAGGGTGACTAAGCTTTATAAACTGCCCTCCTCGCTAACCTGTGACAGCCATGCAGAGATAGGCTGTGTTACACTGAGGGGGCCGATGGACCCTGCACCCACCAGCGCCAAGTCCACCGCCCTGCCCTCGGCTGCCCGAGCCGTGGCCGCAGCACCGCACCCAGCACCAGCCCAGGCTGGCAGGACGCTGGCATTTCTCATCGGACCGCTCACTCCAGTGGCATTTTTCTTGTCCTCGCCAACATGCCCTTGATGTGCCAAGTCTTTCCTCAGAGCCGTGAGCCACACCGCTTCACAACATTAATGGCCTTTTGCTCCATGCGTGAGGTGACTGTCCGGGACGCCCATGTTTTCCTCATTCCCCAGGCTGAGCTGGCAGCTTTGTGCCTCCTCCGCTGGGCAGCAGCGCGGGCAGCACTCCCGCATATCTGCGCTGTCACAGGTACCACCACGCTGCACCCACACGTGCACAACCACAGCCTGCTTTGGTGTTACAACCCAGCGTAAGGGGAGAGTACAGGCAGCACAGGGAACAGCACAGAGGAGCCGCAGGAAGCTGCCTGCAGGTCTTCCCTAACAACCCACACAGCATCAGCGCGTGCAAGAGAACAGGCGCCCGGCTTGTGGAAAGCTGTAGGTGTGATGCAGCGGTAGAGGTGGAGGTGCTGCCTCCGTCTGTGTCTCTGGCGGCTGTCTCAGCCCCCGAGCAAGGAGCCCTGCTAAAGCTGATGCAGACACCCAGAGCCAAGGGCAGCTGCTGTCACAGCTCAGCCAGGCAGCTTCTGTACGGCTGCAGCTCCCGTAAGCGTAGTTAAAAACAGCTGCTGTAAGATGCAGGCTTGGGTGGGTACACCAGGATCCTGCAGACAGCTGAGCAGGTCCAACCCAGCAGGACAACGGTGTTCAGAGGGAAAAGGGTCCAGACTGAAAAGTTAGGCCAGAATCATGAACATTTTCCAGGAAAACGAGTTGTTGCACATCCTGGCAACTTTCCAACTCTTACGTGCTTTTAGCTGTATATCTTTTAAAAGCAGGTGTAGCAAGCAATGACAAAGGGTGGACAGTCCCATTGTCAGACCTGCAGGATTGTGACTTGATTAGCAACCAACATCACCCTGCAAAGCGCTGGTAAAGGCATGTCCAGAATCTGAATGAGGTCAGTGGCTTACACCCAATGTCAGAAATCTACGAACTTCTCCTTGACTTTGACAGAATTATCCAAAACACGTATTCCTATCATGTCCTGTGTCCAGAGAGCCTAACCAAGCAGGGACTAAATTAAGGAGAGTTTCCGTTTGTGTTGAAGCCACCTACACCATCAATTTGTGCATCACTTTACAGACATCTCGCTGTTCTCTCTTTCAGTACATCGGTAGCTTGGACGTACCAAGGCCCAACAGCCGCGTGGAGATCGTGGCAGCCATGAGAAGGATTCGGGTAAGTTCAAAAGAGCTCAGCCCCACACGGGGTAAAAGGCTACATTCACTGGAGTAACTTGGTTGCAGTGCACTATTCTGCATTCCCCCCAGCCCTTCCTACCTGGAGCTCAAATCTCAACACAATCGGGATTGTAACAAACTTCTCCAAAAATTCCTGGGGTGTATTAGGATTGGCCCATCCCCTGCCCTCTGCAAAGGGATCAGTTAGCAGAACACAAACACAAAATCCTAGTCTCTGCTGAGTAGGTAAGGGGGACTCTCCTTCAAGCCAAGAGATTTATTTTGCCTGTTTGGGTTGTGTGTGTGTGAAAAACGAGATGTACACGATCTGCTCCACAAAAACCCTTAAATTCATTGACAGTTGCAAATATATTATGTTATTATATATAGAAATATCAGTGGCCTGGCAGATGTTATGGATGTAAATCCCATCAGACTAGACTTTGTGGATTCTGCCTCTCATGGAATCATTTGCTGCTTTCCCCCCATCCTCTGATATAGTTTCACAGTTCCTGTTGCTCATCATCAAGTCTGCACTCTTCTTCCTCTAGTCCTTTATTCTTCAGAGCAGCCTGTGAATGGTCCCCAGATTTAGCTACGAGTAGCAGGGTGGCAAGCTTACATCTGCTTCACGTATCACCAGTTCAAGTGTATCTACCCCAGAAGGCTTCAGATGTTGCCTGGCTGAAGTTTTGCGGGGGTCTTAATTCTGTTCATATGTCTCACATCAGCTGAAGCAGGTTTGAGAATCTTCCATTTAAAGCTTTGAAGGGATTATCCTATTTCTCCCCCACCCCCCACAGTATTTAACCAGCTAATTTTCATTTAGAATAGCTCTTTTTAAACTTAGCCTGTAACTGGCTGGGGAGCTGATGTATTCATCTCCAGCCAAGCTCAGAAATTACATTCCCCCGCCTTTGCCTGCTCAGACTATTAGTGCAGCTCTTGCTCAGAACACAGGGCAGCAGCAAGCTAAATTGCCTGGTTATTTATGGAACAGGTGACCATCTACAGGACGCAAAGGCAATAGGTGAGAACTACGGGGGCAGTTTAGACGCCGGTTGGTAATTTTTGATCTGAATCAATATTTCGCATCTGCTTTGACATGGCACTTCTGATCTTTGACTGGATAACACCCTTGCAAGAAAAATCAGATAGTATTTTAGTATCAGTTTCTAGGAAGTGTTTCATTCTGTTTTCACACCTGCTATTGCCAGGATGGTGTCCAGCTCAGAGTTGTGGCAGTGCACATGCTGGAGTGCTGCATGAAGCGTGTCAAAAACCACTGTGCATTCATGGATGCCATCGGTTAATCTTAACACACAGTATTTTTTAAGTAGGCATCCTGTGTTCTATACTGGTTTTTTAATCTTGGAAGCCCTTTCCAAAAAGGGAGGGCTTCCCTTTTCATGTGCGTATTGTACAGCAGGATCTTATTCAGACACTTCCTGGCTGCTGAGCGGAAGATGCTCCTCTATTGAAGATAGTTAATTGGCACTGATCCTTAATTAGAGCATAAAGAATGAACTGGGAGGTCTTTGAGGAGAATTCTAGTGCATAGAGTACACAACCTTGGAACTGAGGGAAGATGAGGGTTATTTATGTAGCGTTCATTTGCATGCAGAAGCCTTGTCTATACTAGAGTCTTTCCCATGGACTCAGCAGCACCAGTTGCAACTGGGAGGAAACACTGGAAGGAACTATTGGTGGAAACTAGTATTTTGCTACCGTCTCATTGTGAGCAGTAGTGCCTGTTTGCACTGCAAGAGCGAGAAGGGTCCTGCAGCCCTGCCAAGTATTGGCAGGGGCACGTTGTGCTGGAGCTTTCATCCTTTGTGCACTCCAGTGTTCCACTGGAATTCTCTACTGAAGCGGAAGGGAAAAGTCACACAGTACAAGCCCCAGCACAACATTTCCTATGCTGCTCCTCATGCCCTGCAACATGGGAGGAGGCAGGGTGAGCCATCACTGGAGCGCAGGGCAGCCGAAGCACAGGCAGGCTGTTACTCATCGCTTCTGCCGCTCCAGAAGGGACCTGGAAGGAGGGTGAGGAGTCACAGCTCCGTATTTTCCAGGCTCTGACACAGCTGGTTACTGTAGTTATTCATTAGCAAATTAATACAAGCTCTGAAACTGCCTTCTTACTACTATGCCTGATTCTGGTCTCCAGACTGATTTAAAGCACTTGCCCCAGGGAGGAGACCTTGCTGCCTAGCACTCAGAATTGTCCTTAGAGTGTGGGGAGAGAGAGAGGGTGGTAAGAAAAGTAGCAGCTCCAGTTGCTAAGTCTACTCCTTGGCATCTTACTGTCCTGTGCTTTGTACTGGGCTCTTTTGCCAGTTGCTTATGAATTATGCCAGGGAACCTGGGAGGACTCCACGCGTTAGCAGAGCAGTCTGCTTGCAGACTTGAGGACATGCAGAGCACACAGGCTATAGGACATTATTCCCAGAAAGCCTCAAATTACATGTTTTAACATTAGTCTGCTGAAACCACAATCTGCTCTTTTGCAGTAGGTATTTAAGATGCACTCTCACAGTAAAGCTTAAATCCATATTCCTGGCACTCTCATAGTAAAGCTTAAGTGCATATTCCGGACTGAATGGATGCTTGTAGAATTGCTAGCAGTACTCCATTAGTCACACATTAGATTCCCATTTCATAACAGACTGGAAAACCTTGTCTGATCATGTTCTATGCTTCCACTGGAGGGAATGCAAATGCAATAGGTAGAACAGGGAAGCTGCTGTTCTTAGCTTCCCATTATGCAGAGCTAGACAACTTTAAGTTTGCTAATCCTCCCAGTGGATTATTAGCTGCATACGGCTGCCATGTTATTATATGACCATCAGAGTTCAAACTAATCCCTATACCTCGTCTTGCCCTGGCAGGGGAGGTGATGAAATTATTTGCTGCTTGATTAAATACACTGTGCTCCGACAGGCACGTCAGGTTGCTGTTTCTGAGAGTCCAACTGCACAGCTCCAAGCACCCAGCCGGCGTTCCTCGCCTCCCAGGGAGAAGCGACATGCCGCATCTGCTGTCTCCCACTGCCTGAGGCCATCCAGGTCTGGGTGTCTGGCAGCACCCGCTCGAGCTCCTGCCTTCAGAGTCAGCATTCTGGTGGAGCTGGCTTTCTGCTGAAGTGGATTCATCTGCAGATATTTGAGCCTCCTCAGCACTCTAGGGGGGAGCTTGTGTACAATACAAGATTTTTCTTCTTGCAGAAGCGGCAGCTAATGTGAAGGGCCCAGATAGCTCCCCAATTCAGCAGGGTCACTCTTTCTCTAGACACACTACTCCTGGCTGCCTTTTGGGGAACAACTAAATAGCTCAGTTCTCCTTTAGCCAGGTGAAGGCTCTCATGGAATTTAAGAGGAAAGATGTGGAGCTCACACAACACTGAAACAGCAAAGCTTTGCTAAAGGTGCTGATGGGTACAGGCCTAGGGGTAAAGATGGCTTTTGTAAAACCCAAAACATTTTATTGAAGCTCCTGAGGTTGCTTGGGAAATCTTGCCCTGGGAGACCAGGGAATGGATTGCTTTATGTGAAGGGTTAATGTCACAGCGTGTCCTGCATCTGTTCCCCAGCTTCCACAGAGGTAGCACGGACCAGAGGAGACACAGTCAGCTCTTACCTTCCTGGAGCAACCCTACCCTCAGTCCAGCACTCCACAGCCAGGCAAGCAGCCCTAGTGAAATGCTACTATTTTGAGCAGCAAGTTGTACAAGGACGTGGTAGGAGTAAGTGTCAAAGCGTGTCATCCCCACAGACAGCCTGCTGCCAGCAATTCCCCAAGTCACTCCGTTTAATTACCTTTAAGGCACAGAATCAGTTTCCCTGGAATTTGCACTTAAGATTCTACAAAGCCTACAAATATCAGGTCTGTTTGGAAGGTCTAGCTTGGACCTAAGCAGGTATTAATACTCAGAAAGGAGCCAGATGTTGGATTATTCAATCATTTTGTAAAGGAACAGCCAGCTGGTGCTGTGCCCATCCAAGCACCAGGATGAACAAACAGGAGGCAGGCATCCAGATTGATGTGTTTCTTCTGTTACCTCCACATTTCTTAGACTTAATTTAATTGAGAAGTCACTTTCCCCAGAGGCCAGCATGCCAGAGAAGCAGAAACATTTATAAATCTTGACACAAGATACATCAGAAATGCCCGAGTTCTCCTTGGCATGAAAACCAGGTTCTCATTTCAGCCTCCCTCTTACCTCGATCATTCTTGCTGCACCCATACTCTTAAGCAGAGCCTCAACGCTTTGCAATTTCTCCACATGGTATTCCAGTGAGGAAGTGTGATCTAGCCGCTCTAAATCGTATGGACTGCCAAATACCAGCTGGTGGTGTTGAAGTGTGACATGACATCAGTTTAAATCAGGATGAGTAAGTTACCATCCTACAGTGCAGCCTTGTGAAGCAAAGGCAGAAGGAACAGCCACACAGAACCTGCTGCTCCTGCACCCCAGCAGCTCCCAGTCTGATAGCTGGGCTGGCTTCATATGGCAACTTACAGTTAAAGCCATGCCAGGCTCTAAATTGCAGTGGTTCAGGAGCAAATATGGGTGTCATTTAGCTGCTCTTGCTACAGAAGGAGAGGAACCAAGTGGACAGCTGGCAGAGGATGAGGTGACAGCCTTCAGCCATCTCCATTTAATTTCAGACTTTAGAGGTAGAGGTGTTTAGTAGACTATTTCATGAGATTCTTCTAGAACACAGTTCCTTCAGTTTTCCCAGGCAGACAGCTTTCTTACTACAGAAGTTCACCAAGATAACCGCTGCATAGATTCCTCTGACACATTCCACCTGTAAGCCCTTCCTGAGTGGTTGTGCTTGGAGCTAAGTTCTCCCGCCAGCTTCATGTTAATCTGAGCTGGAGTTGTGATCAGTACTAGAGAAAGATAGAAGCTGAACTCCCAGCTGCTGGGTTTCTTGGTTAGTCTTTGCAGCCTTTCTCACTATAATGAAATTATTTTGTCTGCTGCAGTTGAAGCACAGACTCAGCTGTGGAAGAGCAAACTGTTGGAGTGCTTGCCTTGCTACAGACCTCTGTAGCTGCATGCCAGGATCTGTTGTTGTTGGATGGGAGCTGGTTCTGCTGAAGTTCCTGGAGGGCTTTTCCTTTCAACCTCTTTGGAAGAGCATCCAAATGCTCAGCTAATGACAGCCCTGGGCTGTGAAAGAAAACAATCCTAGCTCCTTAAAATATTTCAGCAGTCTTCAGACTGCTGGTGTGGACCTTTCTTTAGTTCTCAGCTGGGCCATGTCAGTTCACCCAAGGCCTTTAAATAAATATTGTCATCACATAGTGACACTCACTAGCACATGAGGAGCAGTACTGGAGAAGATCATCCCATGCTGCAATCACAGGTCCGATCAACATTTACATTGACAAGCATACAGGCAGAGAGCAGACTTCGAGGGAAGGTGAGAGGAGGACTTCAGAGAGAGAAGCTGCCCTAAGCCTCTGTGTTACTCTTCCTCCTTCTCCATGAGAAAATCTTTTCCTAGGATACCTTCCCTGCTTCTCTGGGGAACAACACAAGGCTTGCTTACTCTGACTGATAGGTGTTGGACAGAGCCCACAGCCTCCAGAAGAGAGCAGTGGCTTTAGGTACCCAAACCAAGCATACATGAGCATGTACAAACTTGCTCCGACACCTTTTGCAGAAAGTCTGGTGTCAGTTTTGGCTCTTCTCCAAAGCAGAGGCCTAGGAAAGGCTCATGCAGCTTCATGCAGGCAGTACGTGATCAGACTACAGTCAATCCTCCTCAGCACAGCCTACAAGTCTACCCCAAAAAAACACCTGAGGAAATTGCATTAGTGACTAGGAAGGAGATTTACAGGCAATCGTGGATGGCTTTGTGTCCTCTACCTACTCTCTGCGTCTTTCTGTACTTGTCCCCTGTCCAACAGCCCCCACACACCTTTGCCTGCAACCTTACATACCATCTGCTTTATTATCGGAGGATACTGGTCAACACAAGAACGCTACAGGCACAAAACAGTCTCTCAGACAGGCAGGCTGGGAAAGCAAAGGTTGGCACGAGGGCATGACCTGGCCCAAGGCATCCACACAGCTCTTCTCTTCGGCAGGCACCTGGTGCCCCAAGCAGAGCTGTGTCCCACTGCCAGACCCTCCTGCAGGGCTGCTCAGCTCCAGGCACCACGGTCTCAGAAACATCGCTTACTCCCAGGGTCCCATCCATGACAGGCATCTGAGCCAGTTTAAGGTTTCTGCCACACAAGATTAAGCTAATTGGTTTTACCTTTCCAGGCC
The DNA here is from genome assembly GCA_033124195.1 of Coracias cyanogaster. Classification (NCBI taxonomy): domain Eukaryota; kingdom Metazoa; phylum Chordata; class Aves; order Coraciiformes; family Coraciidae; genus Coracias; species Coracias cyanogaster. Next base: position 13,424 of record JAVSBS010012680.1, on the reverse strand, counting down.
CTGGCAAAATACAGCAAGTGTTTTCAGGGTGGTAATTAAGTGTTAATTGCAGCTAAGTTTAGCCCTAATGCCTCATTAGTTTGTTTTCCTTTATTTGTTGCAGCTATAGCAGAGGCTCCTGCACAGGGATGGGGATCAGGCTGGGCTTCCCAGGAGGCAAAGCAGTCCTGCAGTGTCCTACCTGAGGCACGCCAGGAAGCCTCTTAGCTCCTACCCAAGAGAAGGAGGTCTGGGTGTACAGACAGAATCCCTGGAAATGAACACTCTAAATAGGATCTAGGCAGCAGCTCCGCAGGATCTGTGGTGTATCCAGACACACACATTAGCCCACTTTCATAACACAGTGGATTTTGCATCCCTTCCTATTACACCTTCACTGCAGCCTTCACCACCACAGCCCTTTGGCAGGTTCTTTGCCCTCTCCCATGCCAGAGGGCCAGTTAGTGCCTTTAACAAGGGTAGGCAGCCCTGAAACTACTACTATTCAGTGCTGAAAGCATTTTACTGTTCCACACGGCAAACAGCACTCAAGTTCTGCTCCCACAGACTGTTGCTGCACTTTAAGAAGATAACAGACCAGACAGAGATGCCCTTGAGAGTGAAAGCCACCTTGCGTTAAGAGACGACAGCCGCATAACAGGTCTTACCTTTCTGCAGTGTGTGTGCTGCCAGAATGCTGAGGAAAGAGGTGAGCCCTCTGGCAGAAGGTCTGGAATCCTTTTCTCCAGGCAAAGGGAGCAGGCTCAGCTTGAGGGTGCAGAGCTTCCTCTCACACAGGCAGAGCTGCAGAGCCACAACCTCCCACCTCGTCTCTAGGAAGAGCTTCCTACTCTGCCACTGAGGTTTATAGCCTCTCCCCTTTCCCAGTGTGCCCTGCAGCCCTAATTAGCCAAAAAGCCAGGTGGGACTATATCTCCCAGAGGTCCCTTGCCATGAAGCCCCAAGGAAATGGGAAGGCTGAGGTTGGAAGGATGGGTGATGCAGGTGCAGCTCCTTAGGCCTCTCTACGTGTGTTCTCCAGTCCACAGTCACTTTGGCAGGCTCCAGTGTGTTTCAGGCATGTGCTGCTTTACTAGCCTTACAGAAAATTTAATTTTCATGAGCTAAAGAAATAGTTTAAATATGTGGAAGCTGCTTTTCTAGGAAAAATTTAGCCTGCTTCATCTCAGACTAGCCCAAGCTTGTTTTATGCAGTTTCTGCTCTTTGTATTATCGTAACACAAAGGGAAGAAGCTCTTAATGAGTTGTTTTTGCAGTGGCATCATGCACAGTGTTTCTGGGCAGCGTTGTGTGGCTGTGGTGAACTTACACTCTGCTTGTATGTCCTGAGTGGGAGGAGAGGAACCAACACCTCTGAGATTACACGAGAGCCCAGCCTTCTGCTCACTGCTGGAGGATGTCTCACCATGCCATAGAGCCGCCCTGCTGCCTTCTAATCTCTTGCAGGTTTCCACCCTGCTCATCTCCAACCCTAAATTGCCTCTGGACTTCTTGCCACAGAGTAATGATTAGTTGTCTTCTGCTGCTTAACTTCTGAGCTGAAATGAGTGGGGACTGGTCTGGTGTGAATGCAGGCCACTGTAACAGAAGACAGCTTAGAACTTTTTCAGTAACTATGTGCTATGACCTAGTTTCTGAGAAGTAACCACTAACTAGTGGTTATAGAGACTTCATTTCTTGTACCCTGTTCAGGGAGTGTGCTGTCTGTGATTGATAACAGATGGATGGAGGGAGCAGTCAGTGAAATGTGTCATCTCTAAGCAACAGCGACCTTTCAGTGCCTTTCTCAGAGTGCAGAGAACTGGATGGCTTCTCCAACAAGGGGGCGGAACTAGTAAGGCATATTAATATTGTTTTGCGTAAGTCATAGTGGATTGGAGTTTAGCTGAAGGCTAATAAAAGCTAAATTAAAATGTTAGTACTAAATGGAACAAGACAGCTTTTTGTCTGATGCTAAGTCTTGGCAACAAGGCAGGTGCCATTTAATTGTAAAGTAAAGTGGCTTTAATGGTATTATCGTTATATTACTGAAGCATCTGATTTCACTAGCTAGAATATCAGGGTATGAGATCTCTGCAGAGCTTTTCTCTAGTTAAACAGTTTTAACAGCTATGTCACTGGTTGTAGAGTATTACAGAGATGAAATATGATGGCTTTCAAATTACATTCTGCTGTAGAACAATCAGCCACGACTTAAAGCTGCTTCTTTATTGGTGTCTGAAAAAATGTAATTGAGATAGCAACCAGAATGGTGGCGAGCACATCGGATTAGCTTGTTAACAAGGAGATGCCTCAATCCAAGTGACAAGCGCATGGGCAAAGACACAGAAACTGGGGTTGCCCACAGTGTGGAGTGTGGCTAATACAAGTGCACACCTTGGTTTCCAGTAGAGCGGGTTGTCATGTTTCAGGAACAAAACAGAACGGTCCATGAAAACACAAACACTTAAAGCTGGCACATGGGTGAAGCAATCTACATGCAAGGAAACATTAGAAGAATCAGCTTGTAGCTGTGGTGTTACCTCATGCTTTGAGCTCAGCCTTTCTGCTTCTTAGGTTGTGTCCACACTGGACATGGGAGGAAGGCCAGACCTAGTGCCACAACAGCAGGTGCCTTTGTAGATGCCATCTGGATTATATCCAATGCAGAGGCTCAGTGTTCTGAGAAGAAGGGACCCTCAGGGACCATGACCACAAAGCAAAATTCTGCTTAGTAAAATAAGATTTGCTAACAATAGCTTGGTTCTACACTTGCTTTCTTTACTCTGCTTTTGCTCGGTGCTAAATGAGACCTGAAGGCAAACAGAGTCTGTGCTACTTAACATAATAATTTGACAAGCTATGCCATGTATTCTTCAAAACATTCTATGTTTTGACCAAATAATTCTATGATAAATCTACAGAACAAAAATCTTGAATTGGTCCCTGGAGGGAAGGACACTTTGATGAAAGCAGGGATTTTTCAAAGGCATTGTAGAACGGTTTTCTTTCTTTCCTGCAGCAGTGATTAGACATTCTCTAAATGGCCTTTCCCCACACCAGATGGGTTATTTGGACTAATTGGCGACTGCCTGACTGTTCTCAGGACACCCGAGTCACTTCCCCCCTTCCTCCACCCTTCTGTCACTCTGCTGCTGCAGAGATGCTGCTGTGCGGTGGGTCTGCTGGAGGGGAGGATGTGGTTCCTCAGTGCAGAGAGCATCACGGGCCAGGCCCCTGAATCACCTTCCTGCCTGCACAGCCAGGTCCAGCATCCCTCCAGGAATCCCACCCAACCCTCTGAGCTCCAGGGTTTTTATTTCTAAAAAGAAATAATTTTTGTCATGGGACAAAAGATGGTGGGATGCATTAAGACTAGTGTGATGGAGGACAAGGTTTTTACAGCTGGCTCCGGAGGGTTTAAGGCACACAGTTACTCTTCAGGCACATGGCTCTGTTGGTAGAACTGGCCCAAATGCTGGAGTCTGCCATCAACACATGCTACCTCTTCAATCCCCTGTACCTACCACAGGGTCACATGAGGTTCATGAAGCACTAAGGTTCAGTGATCCCAAGCCGTCCTTGACCGATTCAGTCCTGCTGCAGCCTGTGCTCCTGCTGTTAATGATTATGGGGCCTAAACTTCCAACCCATGCACATTTTCTTATCTTGTTACCCCCCCAGGGAAATGCTGGTCTCTTGCTTGTCTTGCTTCCATGCATCCAAGCCAAGGAGAAGCTGTGAGCAGGGAACACTTTGTGGTTACTCATTGACCTGTACATGAGCAGTGCAGGATGCATTAATGTCCACAGCTTCACACCCAGCTGCCAGCCCAGGGACAGCAGGAACAGCACTGAGGAACAGAGCAGACATCAGGAAGGTGGAACCAAGCATCAACCCCAAGGGTGGCTGCCCATCACTGCTGAGCAGGGGGACAACAGCAAGTCATAGCTGTATTTGCAGTGTGAACAGGGCACACCCAGGTGGGTTCCCACTCTGTAGTTGATTTTGTGACTGTCTGTGACAAGTTTGTCTTTACTTACCATCTGTGAAGTAGCTGCATAGCCAGCACTGCGCCTCCAGGAGACCTGGGCACATACTGTGCCCAACATCATGAGTCTCTTGTCCAAGAGCCCAAAAGCCCAGCCCAGGCTGCATGCCTCTGCCTTGGCACTTGGCTGTGATACTCTGATACTTTTGATGACAACACCTCTGCAACAATAAATACTGATACCATAAAACCCTCTTCATCCATCATTCCCACTATCTAAACCACTGTTTCTCTCATCATGCTTCACTAACCTCCATAGCTCCCCTGAGGCTGACAAAGTCCTTGAACTGCTTCATATTCTGCCATTTTGGAAATGACATAATTAGCATTGAGTTTTCTTTCTTTTATAGTAACAGTCTTGTTTCCAAATTTGAGTAAGATTTTATGGACAATTTAAGGAGAACATACCACCTTCCTTTAGATTTAGGGATTGCCATAAAGAAGGGTTACTGCGGTCTATTGGCATTTTCATTAGCATTCCATAATTCCTACCCAAGGACCACTTGGTGAGAAGCAGAATGGCAGCTGTGCTGTGCCTGACTCTGCTCAGGTTCTCACATCTGGGCAACATCTGGGTGCGGCCAACACCTGCCTTGGGGCAGCTTGGCAGGAGAGGGGGAAGCTCCTTCTGCCTCAGCTTTTGCTGTATGCCAGAGATTCACAAGATACAAAAGCTCTTGGGCAGGTTTTAAAAGACATTTGTGGCCTGTGTGTTGTTCAGAACAACCCAGAGTCCTTCTGAAATCAGTGGGAATTAGGATTGGTGTGCTTCAGAAATCCCACTACATAGCAAGGCTGTTCATGAAAGTTGAGAAGTTGAAAGGTTCAGCTGCACCTAGGGCTTGAGCTAACAAAGAGCTCTCTACCATGATGAGAACGAAGCCCTAGCAAATAAGCATGAAACCTGGTCTGCACATAGCAGCACACGAGGCAGCTCAGCATCCCACCCATTCTCATTCTGGTCTAGTTTGTAATCGAGTGCTGCTTCTGAATGCAAATGGAGATCAAATCTGCATTCTAGCTCAAATTCTACTTTCTCAGAGATAGAGGTGCCAAGTCCAGCTTCCTACCTCTGCTGTCGATACGCAAAGAAAATGCTAATTTCCCTAGTAGGTGGCTAGGAGAAACCACAAGACACAGAGCTGAAGGACAGCGCCCAAGATGCATATGGGGTGTGATGGCAAGTTTAGAAGCCAGGAGATGGTCTCTCCCTGCAGCACTTAGGAAAAGCAGGTGTTAGTCATGCAGATGTAGCTTCTCAACAGCAAACTAGTTTCCTCCTTCTCCTTTGGACGAGTATCCACCCTCGGTGGACATGCTTAGCATCACTCTGCCCTGCATCCTGAAGTCACAGGGACTTAAGGAGGAGGCTGCAGCCACCTGGTTCCTCCTGGCTACAGAGCAACACAGGTGCTGGAAGTGGAGAACCACTGTAGGTCACAGCTGGCCCTCTTGGGAGCAAGGGTTGGGGTGACTCAGTTACTGGTTCAGACACATGGACACTCTCTCCTCTGCCTTCTGCATCTTACCTTCACCTGCCTATCCTGAGCCCGAGGAGCACAGATGCTTCCTCTTCATCCCCGCATGCAGAGCACAGCTCTCCTGCATGCTTCTCTAGCTGCCTTCATCTCCAGTTTGCCATCCTCCTTTCCTTGGACTACCTACACTAAAATAGCATCATTACATAAATGTGGAGGGAAGTGTTGAATTATTTAGAAGCCTGAAATCGCAGCACCTGCCTTTGTCAGAGCCTCACCCTGGCAGTCTGTGCTGTGCTGGTGTCAGCCCCTGCCAGGCCCTCGCTGGACACCCCAGAGCCCCCACCCCGTACACTGCAGCTCCCTCCACCCACACCGTGGTGGGTCCCGCCTGGCTCCTGTGGCCATGGACTGCTCCTGGTCTGAACGGGTGCTCAGCTCCCTGAAGAGCTGTCATGAACCCTCCTGTGAGGAGCCACAGAGAGCTAAAAATTGGCTTTCAGATTTTATTCTCTCTGCAGACAAGCAATAAACCCCAGCTCCCAGAGCCGGAGCAAAGCCATACTGTTGATCATTCCCGTTCCATCTCCCCCTCCTGCTTCTGGGAGCATCAGCTCCTCTCTTACCTCTCTGCCCAGCTTACCATAACACCAAGAAGCAAGCAAGGAACATCTCCTCTGCTGCCAGGCTCATAGAGCTCCACGTGCTGCTGCATTAGGGGCCTGTCAGGCTCATGGGGAGGGATGGAACAGGACCAAATGTCCAACAGGGATTTTGGGGCAGGGCAGCAGAAACCCTCAGCTGCTCACAGCTGGGTACAAGCAGTGTGTGGTGGCCTGGCTGGGTGCTGAGGAGCTCTCACTTAGCGGGGGACTGGCTGTAACCAGAACAACTGAATGAACGAGGTAGAAAATGATCACCCTCGCTTTGTAGATGAGAAGCCAACATGCAAAATACTCCGTTACCTTCCCACAGCCATGCAGGGGGTCTGAGGCTTTTTCATGGAGCTCTGAGCCTGCCGCAGAGTCCTGGCTCCTGCTCTTCTGAGCTTTGTTGTTTAACATTGATGAACAAGGTTTAAATAAATTCAAACTCCTAACTTGCCTCTTGTCCTACATACCAGACTGGAGGGCAACTAGGCTATGAAACATCATGTGTACAAAATCAGGACCTTTTCTGTAGGGCTTCTTGACACCGATGTTTATAGGGAGATACAGAATTGCTTGAAGTTATTGCAGTGTGTAATGGCGGTTTTACTTCTAAGGGTTATTTCAGGTGAATCTGACCTGCTTCTAATGAAATTAGCACTTCTCTGCAGTAACCTAGCAGCTCTTTGAGGCAGGGACCATTTTCATGCTCCTGTGCACTCAGTGCCTGGTACATGAGACTCTGTTGGGGTGGGGTCCCAAGACACTGCTTCATTACTGAAGCTAATTAATAATCCAAAGCCCTGTGGACGGAAAAGGTAATTTGTTTTCTCCTGCAAAGTGAATAGAGGTAAAGAGGAAAATAAAACCCGGCTTCCCTGTAAGCTGGGGTTGGCCTGCCCTGGTGAGAAGAGGCCTGAAGGGCTGCGTGTGGGAAAGCTCCCTATTAAACCTGGGGACAGCAGGAGGTTCCTGGAAGTGACAGTCACACAATGAGGCTTTTGTCAGAGAGGCACCAAAGGCCAGATGATGTCACCTTGTGCTGGGCTGTGAGGCTGCTTGTGCCTCTAGGGATGGAGCTCAGCAGTATCTCTTTAACAGGGAGGAGGCCATGAAAAGGCTGCTTTTATCTCACCCTTTTTTAAAAGCAGGCAAAGCAGCTTTGTTCCAGAACAGTCTGTTTTCAGAGATGGAAAAGACTAATTAAACAGCCAGGGCCAGCACTGGTCTCCCCACCAGCTCCCATCACCTGCAGGAGCTCTGCTCTCCTTCATGAGCATAACTCAGACCACTTTTTGCTCCACATCGTTTTGACTGCCCCAAGGAATATCTAAATGCCAGCCATGTCCTTTGCCACTCCACCTTTAGGTGGAAAGATGAAGCTAGCCTTAAAGGCTGCTTGAGACTCCCCACAGTCTAAGACCTCCTAAGAATAAGGTCTGTTGAAGATGGGGAGAAAGGGGATGAAGAGAAAGCCCTCTACACGGCTGACAGGGCAGGGGTCTCTCAAGCCAGGGCCCCATCCCATCATACCTGGGTGAGATGACAAGAGCAGACCCTGGGTAATCGCCAAGTTCAGCCAAAAGTCCCAAACATCAAGCAGGTCCACACTGATGAGACAGATCTGAGGCCAAGCAAGGAAGTCAGTCTTCAGGCTGGGATCAGCAGGTCAATGGCCAGGCATGGTTCTGACAGAGCTGGAAACCAACACTGCTACGCTGGAGCTCAGGAAGCAGTTGGAGCCCAGAGCTGAACTTAAATGGAGCCCCTGTGCCCATGGGTGGGGTTGTGGGTGGAGACCCCAGGTGAGGCTGGTCAGGACTGTAACACCTCTTCAGAGCTGGTCACTGTGAAGCGACCAAAGTGAGAAGAGCCAGAGGTGTTAGCACAGCTCACAGAGAGATAGTCCAAGCAAAGCAGCTGGGCTTTGTGGGAGGGCTGTCCTCCAGCTAGAGCCAAGTGCTGGGACTCCATAATCCTGGAGCCCATCCCCTGCCCCTTGGACAGCCTGATGAATACCTCTGCTCGCACTTCCCAGCCTGTGGTTTAGGTGGAGTCCTTAGGAAGGAGTGTATGGAGCTCCTCAGGGACAGCGTGCCGTGCTGAGGACCCTGCTCCTGCTGCCCACTTCTCCTGGGGAGTTATTTGCATGAACGGCTGGACAGGGAAGGACCAATGCGCAGGAGTCCTGGGGAGGAGAGCATGGTGGGACCTTCTGGTGGGTGATCACCGAGGTCCTAAACCCCATGGACGATGCTAAGGAAAGACAAGGGCATGATGCCCATCCCCAGAGGTTGCACTCAGATTAGGAAGAGGGCAGAGAGGGTTACACTCAAGTGTGCAAACCAAATTCTTGGCCGGCCAGCTCCCAAGAACTGGAAGAGGAGAGAAGGGTGGGCCCTGGCTTGGGGTCTGGCATGGAGAGCTGCTCCCCACAAATGAGCTGAGTCCTGACACCCCAGCCTCAGCTCCAGGGCTGGAGCACAGACCTGCAAACACTGTCCTGCACCACAGGAGAAGTCTGAGTCCTGCCGGGCTCTGCAGGCAGCAACGCTGCTGCCAAAGCACGGATCTAGGAGTAAATAAATAAATCCCGTGTGATGAACTGTGGTCACATTTCCTTGCTGCCCTTGCAGGCACTCCCAGAACCCAGCGGGGCTGCGATAGCTCCTCAGCCCCCTTCAGCTCACTGCGTGGGGAGCGGTCTGCAGTGTCGACAAATAATTTGTTGGATGGTGGAAGGAGCTAATTTAAATGAGAAAAAAAGAAAAAAAAGCCTTTGGGTATGTTGCCAACATTCTCCTTGCCTATTGTACTCCCTCTTCGGTTTCTGCTTTCCACTGAACAGTTTTATGTTTCCAAGCATCATAAATTCTCATTTTTCCACTGGGCAGGAGGTGCACTCCTGGACTCCACCGCTTCCTGCGTCGCTTTTGTGTCCGTGTTGCCCAGTTACTGCAGCACAGACCCAGACTATGCCTGGCCACATTCACAGCGGCCACGTCCCCAGGAGCGTGCACCCCGCCGCCGGGCACCGGGAGTTCATAGGATTCAGCCAGGCACATGCTTCCCAAGACGAACAAAGGCAGGGCCATAACCCAGCGGTTTCCAGCCAGAGGGCTGCGGCTGACCGGGACCTGGCGGGGCTGCCTCGGGAAGGTGTGATGTGATGCAGAAGGGGCCGCGCTGACTCGCGGGGGGATCGGAGGCTGGACGGCAGCCTGTGGTCCAAAGGGTATGGGAACTGACACTGCTTGTTTGTCAGCTCCCAGGCGCACGCAGTGCTCAGCTAAGCTGTGCTCGCTGGGAGAAGAGCTCAGAAGCTTTCTGTGGTATCAGTTCCAAGCGGCAGCACTCCAAGCTTCAGTAGTTCAAACAGCAGTTGAGATAATGCTGTGTCCTCATGCTGTGCAGGTCAGTTTGGTTTGAAATTAATTACATTCCTGAACTTGAGATACTTGGATTCATAGAATCATAGAATGGTTTGAGTTGGAAGGGACCTTTAAAGCGCATCTAGTCCAAGCCCCTGCACTGAGCAGGGACATCTGCAACTAGAGCAGGTTGCTCAGAGCCCCGGCCAACCTCAACTGGAATGTTTCCAGAGATGGGGCATTGACCACCTCTCTGGGCAACCTGCGCCAGGCTCTCACCGCTATCAGCATAAAAAATTTCTTCCTTATGTCTAGTCTAAATCTCCCCTTTTAGCTTAAAAACATCATCTCTTGTCCTCTTGCAAGTGGCCCTGCTTAAGGGATTGTCCCATCTTTCTTATTGGCCCCTTTAAGTACAGAAAGACCACAAGAAGGTCTCCCTGAAACCTTCTCTTCAGGCTGAACAAGCCCACCTCTCTCAGCCTTCCTTCATAGGAGAGGTGCTCCAGCCTGTCGTGATGAGTACCTATCATCATGGCTTTAATTCCTGAAAGGGTGTCGGAGGTTGCCTAGCACAGCGGGAGGGAAGGATGCTGCCCAGGGTTGGGGTGCAGCTGTGGACCAGCCTGGGAGCAGGAGCTGGGACCAGCGGGTGCTGCTGGGGCGATGGTGATGGAGCTGGTCTGTTGGAGGGCAGAGCCGAGCAGATTCCCATTCCTCCTCTCCTCATTGCCATGCTCCCTGTGTCCATCTGGCGGGCGAGGTTTGGGAAGGGGCTGGAACTGCCTATTGTGGCGGGGTTGTTTATGGACACATCGATCCTGCAGCCTGCCAGGCTGGGACGGGGTGAGGGGAGCCTGGGGGCAGGACAGCGGGTTAAGGGCTGGAGGGCGAATTTATGGCTGCAGGAAGAAGTCATCCATTTCCAGGCCTGTGGCATCCTCCTTTGGGCACACAAACAAAGTTCATACCCAGCAGCAGCTGGCAGCACTGATGTACTCCTGGCTCAGAAACCTGCAGAGCCTCTGCCTCGATGTTCCCAAATACAGCTTGGGCTGCGCAGCACCCAGCACCACTCGAACCACGGCAGGGAGCGGTCCTGGCTCTGCCGGCGCTCAGGTCTGGCCCTGCTGCTCTTTGTTAATGAGGAAGACGCATTTTTTGGAAACAGAGGCTGCTCTTAGGACCTGCAAACTCTCTATTTTATGACAGTTTTTCATTTGCATAATGAAAGCCCTGATACCTCCAGTAATTAATCACATTAAGACTCACTTCCTTGAATAACTCTATTCATGCAAGTTGCTCTTAGTGCTGGAAACGGCACATGATTTCCAGCGTGCATTAGCCCATCTCTTTCATCAGCAGATGGAAGCTGGTAAATGCCTGTGTAATTTATATCTGCTTGGGTGGAATTAGCAGATGAAATATGCATTGCACGGCGCCATTAACATTTCTAGTCATACAGCTCTCGGGTAAGTTAATATTACATGCCAACGGTGTGTGGGACTGTATGAACAGCAAGGACTCGAACACGGGGATTTAAAAGCAGAAATAGAAAGTATTCCAGGTCAGACACATCAGAAATAGAATTAATGAAGCTGCTAAATTAAATGAGATCCATTGCCCTTTTGCACCCTGCATTTTTTTTATAAAATGTCCTATCTTGTCTCCATCTCTGAGAGAGCTCCCAGGCTTCCCTGCAGAATCGCCACTTGTAAGGGCAACTCCAGATCCTCCATCCTGAAAGCTTTCCCCATAGAGCAGAGCACAAGCAGCAGGAGAATAACGATTGAAGGAAGGCAGCAGAGAAGATGAACACTGCTCTGTGGGTTTGGATTTGTTGGTAACCTTGACAAATTCAGGAAAAAAACTCTCATTAATTCAGTAGTAAGAAAAAAGAAGATCTGTGCCTAGACATCGCTCTCTCACGCTAGCGCCGGGTTAGCCACGAGCCTCACGCTCAGGTTAGTGTTGGTTTACACAGGAACATCTTTACAGGAGATGAATTCTGCTCTCTCTGAGTGCATTTTTTCCCTTTTTTTTTTTTTTTTTTTGTCCTTGTATAAATCACAGTTAATTAAAATACTGATTCCTGCTTGATAGGAAGCAATTAAATGACTGAAGCTGTATCCCATCTGCCTCCTGCGGGGAGAGATGGAGAGCGAGCCCCTCCAGGCCGGCGCAGCGTGGGCTGGCAAGGCTCGCGCCCAGCCCTGCTCTCGGCATCCAGCTCGTGTTCCTGCTCCGCATGCTGAGCAGCCAGCTGGGGCTGGGCCATCCTACGGCTCCTGCTGCTTGAGGGTTTTCACCCTTTAGAAAGGATTTTGGGGCCCGGTGGGTTTTCCAGCCAAGGGGAGCGTGCGTTGGCAGTTCTCAGGTGCTGTGGCGAGGGTGCAGCAGCAAGGCAGGAGCAGCAGCGGGCGTGAGCTGCATGGCGTGAGCAGGACTGGCACAGCCATCGGCATCCTTCCTCGCTGAGGATGCTGTGGCTAAGGGCCACATCCTGAGCAGAGCCCGAGAGTGCTGCCTGCGGATTGCGAGGGTCAGAACTGCTTCAGATGCCGTCTGTAGGGCAGGGGAGAAGCTCTGAGCTCTGCTCCTACCCACCCTGTGTGCCTCCCCAGCCCCAGCTGCCCCAGCACAGCTCAGCACCGGCCCATGGCAGGGGCAAGGGCAGTGTGCGGGGCAGCTCCCACCAACTGGACAGCTCTGCTTGGAGCCAAAGCCCCGTACCTATCCCGAAGCCAGGCTGGGGCGGTGCGGTGGAAGCTGTCTTACAGTCCCCTGGGCTTACAGAGACTTGCCATCACTCCTGGCAGCACCCAGAGATGAGCCACTGCTGCTGCTCCTGATTGTTCCTTTCTGTCCAAGAGAGAATGAAAAAGCATCTCTGCAAAATCCAGACTTGGACTTTGCTTAAAGCCTTTGAGCAAAGAGCCTTGTTTGAATGTAATTGCACCCCTGTTGCTACAAGGGGAAAATACACTGTGTTGCTCTCTTTTTCTTGGAAAGCTCGGCTAGTATTTTCCCAGCCATTTGTGTATAAAGACAGATAAATAGCTCTTTAGCGGGCAGAACAATCTATCCCGGTTTTATTGACATTCATGCAAGCAGACAAGGAGAAGCAGTTTGGTGATGCTGAGCGGAGGGGAGGGGGAAGCTCCAGCCTGGCAGAGCCGGGAGCAGCCGGCGAGGCTGGGCTGGGGGTGCTGGGGCACCGAGGGAATGCTCGGGCAGAGGGTGGGAGAAGCCCTGGGGGGTTGGAGAGCCCGGCTCCATGGCCTTGGCATCTCCTGCGGGTCCCCCCGGCAGTCTGCAGGGTGCCCTCGCCACCTCACCCGTCATTTCACTCCTCCCTATAAATAAAAAACGTGTACAGCAAATTTAGCTCTGGCTTCACATGCAATGGTGCTATAGATAGACTTTTTAAAGAGCTTGTCTCCAAGTAATAATTCATGGGGAGATCAAAAGGCGATGGTTTAATCCAGGGTCTGTCTAGTACCGTAAACCTTGCAGAGTGCTAAGAATTCAGTGAGAAGCATCAAAAGCCTGATAAACATGAAAGCCACCCAGTTTTCTTCCTGGAAGGCTGGCGTGGCTTACAATGGGCGCTGAGGAGCTGGAAAGACGCGTCTGTTCTCCGCAGCACTTGGGTGCTGTGCTGACATGAGCCACACACGGAGTCCTTCAACTTCAGGCTCCTGAAAGATGTGCCTTAACATCTCAATCTCTACCTGCAGCTCTGCTGGCTATGTAAAGAGATAAGATTTCTAATTAGATGTCTAATTACACAAGGTAGGTAGGCTTCGGGCTGCACTCCACCGCTTGGCGTCGCCTTGTCCTCCATGTCTGCGTTGACTCTCCAAAGCGATGTGGCAGAGGCATCCCAGGAGATAGT
>JAVSBS010012678.1:0-10372 GCA_033124195.1 Coracias cyanogaster | reverse complement strand
GATTAGTCAAGCATGATTTCCCTTTGGTAAATCCATGCTGACTACTCCTGATAACCTTCTTCTCTTCCATGTGCTTAAAGATGACCTCCAGAATGAGCTGCTCCATCATTTTTCCAAGGATGGAGGTGAGGCTGACTGGTCTGTAGTTTGCTGGATCTTCTTTCTTGCCCTTTTTGAAGACTGGGGTGACATTGCCTTTCCTCCAGTCCTCAGGCACCTCTCCTGTTTGCCATGATCTTGCAAAAATGATGGAGAGTGGTAGAGCGATGTCATATTTCATCTATTATTCTCTAATCAACTTCTGAGCAGACAGTGCTCTGACTTGCCAACCCTACTGATATTTGCAATAGATTATTCCTTCTCTTGGTAATTTGCCACCCTGCCACTCTGAGCAAGTGATATACTGGATATCCAGATTCCCAGGCTACTGGGAATCAAGAGGTGTACCTCTGTCTTGAAATGTGTTCCTTGACCCAGGAAGTTTGGGACATGACTCACTGGACAGGTCACCTTTAGACATGCATGTGCCACACAGAAAAACTTCTGCCTAACTGAAAGAAGAAAAGAGATTAAAGATATAGAGAAATGAGGATATATGTATTCCTGTATGGATTTGAAAAATAGAAGGAATCTACCTTCTAATCATTTTATCTTTATATTTTTTTCTCTAAAAAAGTTAAAACCTTTCCTTATTTAACTTGCCCAAAGCAAAGTAATCTCTCTTTTCATTGATCATGAAAAAATATGCATCCAAAGTTTTAATGAAAGTTAAATACTTTCAATGATATTTCTGATTTTTTTTAAAGTCTTGTGTACAAGGGATGACCTTATTACATGAGAAGCTGAAACAGGTTGGTTTGATTGTGATCTGTTCAACAAGATGCCTTCCAAGTATCTGTCATGTAAAACTGTATGCTTCTGCAAAAGACACGGGAGAGATGACCGCCATACTAACTTTAATAGTATGTCTCTTGTATCTGTTTCTTTCTCTCCCCCTACTAAATCTGACACTGCTGTAAGGATCTGCATCACCTCATTTTTGAAAAATCTCCCCAAACTTATTAAAGTCTGTGCTTTGGCCTGAACACATGGAAGAGCAAAATATGTGCAAACATCAAACAACCAAGCAGGGGAAGAATTGCCATCTTATATTGCTGAATACGCATAACAACCACCCTTCCCCTATTTTTATTTTTTTTTTCCTGAAAAGCTCAGTCTCAGGCCACTGGGCTGTAAGTACAAAATGAAAGTAGCTAAAGGACATTTTGTCAATTGGGGAAAAAATTCAACAAAATGCAGGAAAAAAACCAAACTGGGAAGCTATCTGACTCAAAAGTTCAATCACCCTAAGACCCGTTTCAGAAATACTTACAGAATAATCAATTTTAGAAGGCCAACAGCTTTTCAGTTATGGGGAGACAGAGAGATGTCTGCACAGAAGTGGTTGCAAACTTGGGGTCCAGCCTTACTATCTAGCTGGATAGCTGGGTTTTTGTCATGCCACCTTCCTCGTAGTGGCTGGATTCTTCTTCCATCTACTGCAACGCAAATTAGAATAGCAGGTGTTGCTTCTTCCCCACTATCTGAAGGAGATTACAGACTGTCCTAAATCAAGAGCTGGCAACCAAAGGTGACGTGCCAGACTGTGTGTTTCTTTCCCAAGTCAGATTTTCAGCATACTGGCAGAGATAGAAAACTTTAAGCATTTCAAAGAGGCAAGATTTTACTTATCAGTTGATTTTTAACCCTATGTGAGCTCAGAGACATTCCTGAGGGGGCATGATTAAACCATACTAATGACCATATCTTGCCCTTGTGCCAAGCAATGGCTTTGGATTCCCAAAGGCATGGTAGTAAACGTCTACATTTGAAATGATCTAACAATACTTTAGCATGCCCTGTGCCATATCCCCATTCGATTACTGACATCAGTTCCCTGCTCCTCTCCATCCTTTGATGGACAGCAGTCTACACAGAAAAATAACACCTCTGGTAGCCTCTTCGAAGATATAATAGTTCAAGAAGGCCCCAGTCCAGACAAATGAACATACCTGGAGGTCAATTTGCATGTAGCCAGGACTGGTCACAATGTAGGAGGCAGTGCAGTTTTCAGCCATCTCTCTCAAGAAACCACAAATTTCAGTTGCCTGGGCAAACCTTCCCATATATCTTTCAAAATCTGTTCATACTTTCAGCACCCTTGCTCTCAGCTATTTGTCCCCATTCTATTTAACTTCAGCAGTCTAAAACTTTGGCATTTAATGTACGTAGTCATTTACACTCCTACACTAGGGACAGTCAGGCAGATACTGAGGGAACCTTTTTCCACTCTTTTTAATCACCTCCTGCAGGACAGAATGGAAAAAACATTTCATGATGAAGGGAGCCTACAATATATGCCTAAAATAGAAAGACTAAATTCAGGTAACTGTATTTAGCAAAAAAGATGACGACATTCTTCCTTTAGGATTAACGAAAGTAAAGTGAGCGCACTGTGGGAGGCCTCCTAGTGAAGAACAAACACAGATATGCCTAAAACAGCTCTATATTTAAATAAAGCATGGTGCTAACATGTTAGCTGCTTTTCTCAGTGACTTATGAAGTTGTGTAGTGTACTGTAATTCAGAAAACTCCACAGTGATCTTTCACAGTTTTATGAGTCTCCCTGAATCTTGTAAGTCATGTGTGAAATAGCAGATCATCTGGAGATCAGAAAAATGACTGCAATGGGGAAGGTACCAAAAGGTATACAATGCACATTTCGAGCTTGGTGGTACCTCTTGTAGGAAAAAACTGAAATTTGTGGTGCTGGGAGTATATATAAGTACATAAAGTTTTGTGTGTAACTGCACCCAAAATAGAATTCTCAGAAAGTAGAAGAACAAGTTGTGGAATTTCTGTGTACTCCAAGAAAAGACAGAAATCCCATTATATAGGAAATCTTTGAACTGATAGATCAAGAAATAGCACAAGCACAAAACACTCCATAAAGAGAATTCAAGACAAGTAAGAGTCAATGTGTACAAATGATGTGCCCCAATGGATTTCATCTACAGTGAAGAATTTTGTTATACTCACACTTACTTTCTAAGCTCACTAGAAAAATCAGTGCATTCCAGTAGTATGTGATTGGATTACAGAGATCGCAATTAATTGCAGAGCCAAATGGGTAATGCCAAGGAGACTCCAGTTTATTTTGACACACCACCCAATTACACCATTGAAACAATAGGCACAAGATTTGTCATCATACAAAACTTCAGGGAATGAAAAAAATGCACATTACAGTTATGTTGGCAATGTTAGCAGATGGTATGAAATTGCCACCATATGTGATTCTGAAGCGTAAAACAATGCAGAAGGAACAGCTGCCTACTGGAACAATTGTTAGGTGTCAGAACCAGGATGGATGTCTAAAGACTTAATGAAGGATTGGCTGAATGTTTTTTGGAATAGGTGACCAGGTGTGCTATTAACAAAAAAGGAATTCTTGTCCTAGATGAGTTCAAAGGACGCCTACCACTAGCAAAAAATATTGTCAAAAAAGTTAATACTGTTCTCTGGTCATAGTGGAAGGAGGGCATTCACAGCTGCAGGTGGCTCAATACATTAGTGAACAAGACCTTTGAAGAACATTTGAAGTCTGTATATTCAAAATGGCTTTGGAAAGGTATCATGCTATAATTCCTACAGAGAAAATAATGGAGCCAGGCACAACAATGGATTTTTATATGGTACCAGATAAATTCAGGAGTTTTAAGAAACTTCATATTTCATATTCCATGGGTGGAATCAAAGATTAGTGGAGAGCAGGGAAGACACAAAATGATCAAGAAAGTATATTTGAGCAGAAGAGGGATAGTGATGGAAAAGAAGACAGATTATATATGAAATAAACTTTTTTTTATTATAAACTTCTATTTTGGGTGGGAGGGAGAGGTCATCTCATTCAGAGATGTCATCTTTCATGATTAATATAATAGATGACTCCATTGTTCAATTTCCATGTCACGCCACAACTGTACTAAGAAGGTCAGGATTGCCTTGCAGAACCACTTTTGTATGAGGAATGAGGACCAAAAACATGTCTGGGGAAGATAATTGAATGGACAACAGTGCATCTTCTCTAGTAGTTCAAATTTTCTATGAAATGGTGAAATTCATTTGAAAAGAACTGCGTTACCAGAGCATCTGTCTTACAGGTTGAAAATTGGATGGATCACACAAGAAGCAATTAACCTACAGCTCATACATCTCACATTTTCTTAACATAGTCTCATATTTTTTCTTCTTCCTTAGAACAAACAAAGTCCCAAACCAATTCCAGTTATGTAAAGTGTTCCTGTACCCAGGGAAAGATATAAATTCCATCACAAAATATTTTCACGCATTTGTTATGTGTTCTCTGGGATTTTGGGATATCACTCTTGTCCATTTTTTTCTCCCTGAATACAGGATTGTACTAGTGACTAGATGACTTTAAAAGACTTGGGTGTTAAATTAAACAGATAAAGCATAAAAATATATTTATACAAAAGTAGCACTAAATTATATCTAGATAGGTGGTTATAAATGCACAGGAGCAGTTGCAAAACTTCAAAGCCTACTCACACTACTGGGTTGTTTTTTCTTATTCCAAGATTCAGAGGCATATCAGTTTAAAAATTCTGTTATGACAGTAGGCATTTCTGCATTAAAATGCTTCAGCATGCAGAAGAAATGCCTAAACAAGAATATAGATCAATTGCTTTCTGCTATGCTTAAAGTAGTCTACATTTTGTTAATGACAGTTTCTCCAAGAAGCATCAAATAATTCTGAAATTAAACATAATTGTATTGGAAATTTTAAGACCTGAGGAGATTGAAACATTTCATGGTCATTTCTATTGAAGTAGCACTTAGAGCTGGTTTCCCATTGCAGCTTATAGAGCATGTTCTTAAGACTGTGGTTTAAAAGATGCTGGAGCTGGAAGAATTTTAAATATATTAACTGAATATTCGTGCCTTTTCCACTCCCTAGTAGCTACACTAATTTAGAACTAAATCATTCTTGAATTATTGTGCTGCATCCTCCATCCTCCTCTGGCACTGAGACTTCTCTTGGTAATGACAGTAGTAGAGTCAGTGCCCAGACAGCGGAGTAGAAAAAATACAAAGGCACTTCAAAGTCACCTTTATTCATATATGTTTTTGGTATGGTTTTTGTTCTTTGACATCACATCCCAAACCTGGTCTGCATTATTTCAAGAGTAGTTTTTATACCTAAAATTTAAAATGAAATTAATGAATTGGTCTGTACTAAACTTTAGCTTTTGCACAATCTTGAAAGATACAAAGTTGCTATATGGAAATTAGTTTAAATCTATCCTCAATATGGTAGATATTTATCGCTTTTTCTGAAAAATCTGTGTGAAGTAATGGTACTTTTGCTTCTTAAGTATTACAAAGTCAAGATGTTTGAATTTACAGTTCCCACAATCTTTAATTATATTCCCCTGTGTGTATAGTTTTTAACAAGACCTTTCACCACATGATCACATGCAGTACTTATGGTGAAAACAGACTGCTGGCTACCAGACAGAGTTATTGGGAGTGGGCTGCAAATAAGGGTTACTTAGATCATGCTGCATACCAGATTTTTAAATAGGTAAATAAACATCCCATTTCTTGCTTTCTGAGAAGTGGTCTTTCATTTGGGGTCAATTTTCTATTAAGATAAACAATTCTACTGAAATCAAACTTCAGGAAAATAAACAGGTTCTTGGCTTGCCATCTGTATCTATGGAGTATAAGGGTGCTATAAAATTACCTCTTCAAAGCAAAAGGTGCTTCAGCACACAAGTAAGATAAAAAACAGTGCTTCCCAGCCTCTGAAGGTTACTTCCACATACATTACTAGCCCTAGTCCTAACTCTAACTTTTTCGGCAAAAAAAAAAAAGCTAAGTATTCTGCTCACTATAAAAAGACATTAATTTGTCTCTGACAGAATTGATAGGAAAAATACCTAATACAAAGCCTTCTTGAGATCACCATGAGATAGAAAGCGATGTGTGTGTCTAACAGAAGAATGGAAGTAGTAACTACTGATAGTGGGATTTAAAAGGTATTTCTAATTGACTTCTTCATGCTTTTATGTGCAACTACTGTTCTGGGGCCAAAGTTTAATCTTTCTTGTATTAAAATACTTCTATGTGAGAAAAATATTCACTCCTCAAAATACATATTCACCATTAGACCTCCAGCTCCCTTATAGTGGTTTATGCAAAATGAAATGTGGGTCTCTGGTTTTCACTCTCTGAAAAATCCATTACACCTGACCCTCACTGTCCCCATTAAATAACCAAGAAGTGAATTAACAAAGAGATAAAGGATGTCTCTGAGTACTAAGTTAATAACAGATTTCTTGCAGAATAAATTAGTATACGACAGACCAGGATAACAGGCTTCGGCACTGTATCACAGTAGATGCGTGCAAGTCAAGGAGATTCCTAGCACTTGGCAATGAACGAAAACTTCTCCTCAGAGAAAATAAAATAGTCAAGAACTGTGTTCTTTCAGAAATAAATCACTAATGTCAATTAAAAACATGAACCAGAAGGTACATGTCTTTGCTGCTTCAAAACTAAACATCAAAACATTTCATCTGAGAAAGATGAAACAAAACGCTCCATGTCCTAGGGAAAACAAATAAATCACTTATCAGCTTGAACTATTGAACAGATTCAGGACAAATTATTTTCCTCAACATTTCTTTAGCAATTATTTATCCCCAAATCATGCTTAACTTTAGCCATAAACATTACAGACACTGCTAGTCATGCCAGTTAGGCTGGAAAAAGAGCATAAAAAAGCGGGAGCTATAGGGGCCTCTATAGCTACAGAGGTTTCTTCAGACAGTTTATTCCATACCACAAGCTAGCCACAAAGCCAAGTTAGAACTGTTCAGAGGGAGGCACTCATTCTGCCACTATGGGAGCCTAGACCTGCAGGCTGCACAATTTACTCCATAACCTAGCTGGCTCCTGAACTTGCTGATCTGGTCCTTGAGCTCCTGATCTGGTGTAGGAACTAGTCTCATGTGTTGTGAAATAGAAATTGTGGCCATATGAAAGTGAAGCCTACATTGGAAAGCACAATGTTGCAGCCCAGATTTCTGGGAGTAGGTATGTGTGGTAGGAAAATAGTGGAAATAAATGCTTTACCATGCCAATTTGTGATTGTGTGGTAGAATAGAGGAAAAAGCTAAAAGGTAAGTTGCAGAAGACTGTATTTGTGAAGATATTGTAGCAGCATTGGGAAGCTAGCTGTTCTCAAATGAGGTAAGCAGCTGTAGCCTGCAGAGATGAGGTGTTCAGCAGTCCTAGCTTTCAGGAGTGAGGTATTGTGTTTGGCAAAGGGATAGAAAGACAGTGAAGCATACCACACCCTCTGTATGACAGGTCTGACACAGACCTGCACACTGCTATCAACAGCAGCAGGGATGCCAACTAAGTTTGGAAAGCCTTGTTGAAATGGGACAGTAGTTTGAGTTTTTATGCAGGGCTGTAAGTCTTGGAAGTGAGTTCTGTATTAGCTGCCACAGAGCTTGGACGTTATGACCTTGAGATGGAGCTGGAGGTCTCCCAGAAATATCAGAAGTGGCGAAATATATTACTCCTCAGTATTGCAGAAGTTGTTTCTCTGTCAATTGTCACTGAGCTATTTCCTCAGAAAAGAACACTGAAGTGTCAACACTGTCTGCAAGCCTCAGTGAAGACATCAATCACTCCAATTAAAGAGCATCCAGAAATTGTTGTCCCTTATATACCATTCACCATTATAGAATTCATTGGGAAAAGACCACAGCCTGTTTTGGGAATGGTGCTGTTAAACTGAAATGTGGCAGATATTGACATTTTATGCTTTTGGCAGAAGTTATTATTCCAAATTAATCCTAATAATTATTTATT
Organism: Coracias cyanogaster; assembly: GCA_033124195.1. Lineage (NCBI taxonomy): Eukaryota > Metazoa > Chordata > Aves > Coraciiformes > Coraciidae > Coracias > Coracias cyanogaster. The sequence continues at coordinate 2,422 of JAVSBS010012678.1, read as the reverse complement.
CACACAGCTAAAGAAGAAACCAGAATCTCAGCACCGTATAAACATGACAACACGGAAGTAAATGCCCAGTTAAAGGGAAGCTATTGTTAAAGAGAAGATCCTGCTGAGAACTTCTCTCAGAGGATACATCGCCAAGACATGCATAGTAGAAGGAGCCAATATTCAGGATACAGCTAAATACATATAACTCTATGCCTTTTTCTCCATCCCTAGATTTTTAATAAGGACAGTGGCACTTGAGTTTTATCTCTTCCTCACTTACACTACTGGAGCAAATGCATGCTTAGTCTTTCCCACCATCTACTGTGCATGTGTTATGTAGCAAAAGCATGGTGAATACCTGCTGATGACAGCATTGAAATTACATTTAAGAAAAAAATCTCCAACTCTAGCAACAAGATGTTACAATAATAACAATGACCTTAAATGGCTAATGGTCCAAGCTAAAGGAGCTGGATTTTGGGGAAGGAACACATGTTATCCTATTTGACTAAAATCTGCTAGTGTCAAGATAAAAGGCAATGCTATTGCTGTTACAGCAAATTTAAATCCCACTCTGCAAGATAAACGGCTCTCAAACCCCCAAATCAGTGGAACATATGAACAGGATAATTATATGCTGTTAGATTTTTCTTGATCCACTTGTTTGAAGGATGACTTCTCTAAAAAGCTTACACCAGCTATCTACCTTCCCTTTTTTCTCTGCATTTTTCCCAGACTAGGTAAATTACATGACATAGAACATACACCAAAAAATAACATGAGAGAAGGCAAATGGCCTGGTTCTCCAGAAATATGCAAGCAAATTACCAGTGACAGATTCAACACTGGCAGTATAAGTCATTGGTTCCATCCAACCATAAATCACTGCACATTTGTGGCCTTCCTGAGGGTGAAAAGGAAGCATGAAGAGAGAGAAATAGGTGAAAAGACAAAGTAATATTTTTAGGTTTTCTAACCTCTTAGTTTACAATTCAGCCTTAGCAGTAGTACTTATGGATCATGAAATCAAATAGTTTAGATATTATTTTCATAGCTAATCTTTTCTTACATTCATTCTGTTTAAAAATTTGGGCTCAGGAATGACTTATAGCCTTCTATTAGAAAATGAAACAGCAATGTCTGTCTGTAACACCTGAAGATGCTCAACCGTTTCCTCACTTTGTTCTTGAATCATGCAGAGTCTTTGGCTAAACCCACCCAGTAGGACTCTACCAAAAGTCTTCTGGTTGTATTTGCTTTTCCTTTTCTTTGCTAGAAATTTTCAAGTAGGCAAAGGTATTCATGCTGCCTCTTAAGATAAAAAGAGAGCAAAGGCTTTTGCTCCTTAAGCCTTGATTTTATACATAAAAAGCCTCCCTTGGGCTTCTCTTTACCATTTAAGTAATCTAAAGTGTCACCCTTCAGAGACAGGAAACAAAGCAGGACTACTTTTGCAACTTATTACCTCCACTATCCAATAACGTCAGGAACCGGCTTTGCATGCCACCACCACTCTTTATGGTATGGCCATGCTTGTTAGTTACCTTCCCTGCTTTACTAATGCTGGAGTTGGTCTTACTGGATCGTACTGTGTTATTTCCATTTATTCCAATGGACTTTAGGTCCAGCTGACTGAGAAAAAGAAATAATGGGCTTAAGCCAGCATGTTGAATTAGTATGTTTTAGACTATTCTATGAAGAATAAAAAATCCCCCCCAAAAAGCATCATCACTGTTGCAACCCCAAAGAATAGGGAAGCAGAGGAAATAAAGTGAGTGAAAGCAAGAACAAGAGGGGAAAAGTAATAGTGTATGAAAGAAGAAAAATGGGAACAGAAGAATTTTAACTCTGTGGTGTTTGAAGGGGACATAAGAGGTGAATTTGTCTTACTATCTTTTTGAACAGTTGCCAACAGACGCTGTTGGTGGGGGAAGGGGAGCCATTTCTTATTATACATAACGGAGAAGGATGCAATGAAAAAGTAAAATTACACCACTTCCTGAAATTAAACAGTAAAGACGATGTCAACAAAGAACTAAAAACGAGCCAAATTTTCCTGACATTTATACATATCTATGTATTGGTAATGGTTAGACCAAATTTGACCCAAAACAATTGTCTATGAAATAATTTTTTGTAATACTGAACTGCTTCAGCAAGAGAAATATTTAGAAAACATTAACATTATCAAGAGATCACAGAATCACAGAATCATTATGGTAGGAAAGGACCTCCAGGGTCATCAAGTCCAACCTTTGTCCTAGCATCTCTCGAAACACTACAACATACCCTCAAGCACCGCATCTATTCGTTCTTTAAACACCTCCAGGGATGGTGACTTCACCACCTCCCTGGGCAGCCTATTCCAGTGCTTAACTACCCTCTCAGTGAAGAATTTCTTCCTAATATCCAATCTAAACCTCCCCTGACACAACTTGAG
>JAVSBS010012674.1:0-17879 GCA_033124195.1 Coracias cyanogaster | reverse complement strand
TGCCGGTGCGGCCCCGCCTGCGGGGCCCTCCCGCTGCGTCCTGCGTGAGATTTGCGGATTTCCAACCGGAAAAAGGCAAAACCGACAGCAAAACAAGCCGCCAAATCCCGGGAAAGTCGGCCCGGCAAGGAACTGCAGAATCCCCGGGCCGGGATCACGGGAGGTTAGGCTGGGTGTGGGGTCGGTTCCCGGTGACTTCCCGGCGCCCACCGACGGGGCGGAGGGAGCCGGGGCGTTTTGTCCACAGGAGCCCCGAGAAAAGTCGCTTTGGATTTATCCCCTTGCTGGCAACCGGATCCTTTGGCCCCGGACAGTGGAACGGCGGGATCGGCGTCCCAGCGAGGGGAAACCTGCGTGGACATGGCAGAGCCCGGCTCGCCCTCCGGCCGCGGTTCCTGTCCCGAAGGAAGGAGGGAAAAGCCGCTCGCTTGACCGGGGAATGTTGCTTTTAACCGGTGAAGGCTGTTGTTAGCCGGGGCGCTGGGATCGGGGGGGGCCACTTGGCCGTGTGGGCCTTGGCGTCACCTCGTGAGGGACTTCTGCTCCTCTTTTCTTTTAATTTCCCCGAGAAACGGGCCGAGCCTTTTCCCAAAGCGCGTGGCGGCCCCGGTGCCGGGCTTGCTGGCAGGATCGCCGGGCAGGGGGGCTTCTTTGGGGACTGCCTTACGCCGTGGTCCCCCCCACCAGCCCCGGGCCTGGCCATGGCATTGAAAGCCAGAGCGCTTTATGACTTCCAGAGCGAAAACAAGGAGGAGATCAGCATCCAGGAGAACGAGGAGCTAGTCATCTTCAGTGAGAACTCCCTGGACGGCTGGTTACAGGGCCAAAACAGCCGTGGTGAGACTGGCCTCTTCCCTGCCTCCTACGTCGAAATCCTCCGCTCCCGGTCGGGCTCCAACTACACGGACTATTCCAGCAGCCCAGCCAGTTCCCCCAGGCATGACTCCTCTTTCTACTCAGCCCCCCCCAGCGCTGGCATCTCCTACCAGGGCAGTTTTGAGGATGACGATGATGATGATTGGGATGACTGGGACGATGCTTGCACGGTGGTGGAGGAGCCCCGGAGTGCACCGGGCACCAACGGCCACCCTTCGCCCAGCCTGCCGTACCCAGCAGCATATGGCCACCACCAGCATGCTGGTTACCATCCCAAGCCAGCTCTGGAGCGGCAGGACAGCATGAGCTCCTCCAAGAGGGGCAGCGTGGTGGGGAGGAACCTCAACCGCTTCTCCTGCTTCGTCCGCTCAGGGGTGGAAGCTTTCATCCTGGGCGACGTGCCCCTGATGTCCAAGATTGCTGAGGTGTACTGCATCGAGATGGGCTCCAAAGGTCCCCAGTGGAGGCCGAACCCCAACCCCTTCATCTGCTCTGTGGAGGACCCAACCAAGCAAACCAAGTTCAAGGGCATCAAGAGCTACATTTCCTACAAGCTGACTCCCAGCAACATCAACTCGCCTGTCTACCGGCGGTACAAGCACTTTGACTGGCTCTACAACCGCCTCCTGCACAAGTTCACGGTCATCTCGGTGCCCCACCTGCCCGAGAAGCAGGCCACTGGCCGCTTCGAGGAGGACTTCATTGAGAAGCGCAAGCGGCGGCTGATCCTCTGGATGGACCATATGACCAGCCATCCCGTCCTCTCCCAGTACGAGGGCTTCCAGCACTTCCTCTGCTGCCGTGACGAGAAGCAGTGGAAGCTGGGCAAACGTCGGGCGGAGAAGGATGAGATGGTGGGCGCCAGCTTCCTCCTCACCATCCAGATCCCCACGGAGCACCAGGACCTGCAGGACGTGGAGGATCGCGTGGATGCCTTCAAGGCCTTCAGCAAGAAGATGGATGACAGCGTCCTGCAGCTGACCAACGTGGCCTCGGAGCTGGTGCGCAAGCACGTGGGGGGCTTCCGGAAGGAGTTCCAGAAGCTGGGCAATGCCTTCCAAGCCATCAGCCACTCCTTCCACATGGACCCTCCGTACAGTTTGGACGCCCTCAACAATGCCATCTCCCACACGGGCAAGACGTATGAGACAGTGGGGGAGATGTTTGCCGAGCAGCCCAAGAATGACCTGTTCCTCATGCTGGACACCCTCTCTTTGTACCAAGGGCTCCTCTCCAACTTCCCAGACATCATCCACCTCCAGAAAGGTAAGGGTGGCTTCTTCTTCCCTGGTGGTGGCCCCACATGGTTTGGAGCAGCATGGATGGGGATGCAATGGGGAAATCCTGTGCTGTGCAGTGATGGGGATGAGTATGGCAATGAGCATGGTGATGAGGATGAGGACCATTGCCTGTGGCTTCCAGGGAGACAGCATGGGCTCTGCTGGCATGGCTCCCTGGTCACCCCAACCCTGGGGCTGTTGGGTCCAGGATCAGATGGTTTTGCCTAAACTGATGCCGCCCAAAGCACTGGTCAGGGGTGGGTCAGAGCAGGATTGCTCCCCCCCCAGGCCATGAGCAGGTACCAGCACCATTGCTGTTTGTTCCAGGATGGCCTGGCCAGCACCTTATGAGTGAGGGGCAGCATTGGATACCCACCCACCACCATTTGTCACTTGTCATCCTCCATCCTCCCTCCCCAACTGCGGTAGTGGTTGTGTGGCCTGCAGGGGTGCTCACACTTGCTGCCCTGGGGCTGGAACCTGGCTGGGACATGACCTTGGGTCAGTCGGAGGGGTCACGGGAGTGTGCAGGGCAGGTGGGATGTGAACATGTCCCTTCTTCCCACCAACCTCACTGTACTTCCCTGGCCAGGGGGGGACATGCTGGACTTCTGGGGACAACACAGGGCCAAACTCTTCAAGAGTATGTCCCTGCCCCTCTGAGCCCAGGAGCTCTCCACATCCCTTTTCCCAGTTCCCTGGGTATTTGGGGCATCAGGAAGGAGGAGATGGGGTGAGAGGTGTCTGCTCTGCCCTTCCTGGGCTCCATGTCCCTTCACACCCAGGCAGTGGGATGTGGCGCAGGCAGGAGCCAGCTGTGGGACTGGGGCCGAAGTCCACACACTCCTCCTGGCCTGGAGTCCCGCACTGGCATCCTCAGATTTTGGAGGACAGGGAGTTTTCCCCAGGGTGAAGCCAGGGTTGTCTATCCATGCACCCAGGGGTGTCCGTGCATCGCTCCACATCTCCGGGGCAGGCTGGGACCGCAGAGCGGGAAGGGGAGGATGCGATCCAGCCCTGGCTGCTTCCTCGCCGTTCCCTCCCCGCGTTGTTTACGGCGGCGAGTGAAGAGGAGCTGGATCCAGTCCGGAAGCGAGGCCGCGTGGGCAGAGCGGAAGGCAGGATTTGGCCTTCAACCTTTGCTTCTTCCTCCTCCTCCTCCTCCCCTGGGAACAGGGCTGGCGCAGCGGGAGCACCGTAACCCTGGGTCCGGTGCTCCCGGCAAAGGGCAGGGAGAAGGGAAGAGAGCCCGGTGAGCTTCGAGCCAGATCCTGTCTTGAGGCAAACAGCCTCTGTGCTAATGAGGCGGGAGGAATGCAGGGCTGGAGTCAGGCAGGATTCTTTTGAAACCGAGCTGTAAAAAGAAAAGGAAGGAGGGGGGGGAACTGGTGGCAGAGCAGGCAAAGCATCAGCCGCCTCTGGGAGAGGGAGATGCTTTCCCAGCCGAGCTCCTGCCCTTAGAATCACGTAATCGTTTTGGTTGGAAGAGACTTTTAAGTTAACTGAGTCCAACTGTTCCCCCAGCACCGCCAGGCCACCACTAACCCATGTCCCTCAGCACCACATCTCCATGGCTTGGAAAACCCTCCAGGGATGGGGACTCCACCACTGCCCTGGGCAGCCTGGCACAGCCCTTCACAACCCTTGTGGCGAAGAAATTGTTCCTCACGTCCAACCTAAACCTCCCTTGATGCAACTTGAGGCCTTTTCCTCTTGTCCTTCCCGCACTCCAATGGGCACCCGCGCTTTGCAACCCAAGCTCTGAGTTGCGTCTCTTCAGCAGCCAAGCCCCTCAAACCTCCTGCTAAATATGAGGTTGGCAGGCCAGAGATGGGGCGGAAAAGGAGTTGAGGAGGTCAAAGCCCAGAGGGAAAAGGCTCCTGGTCTTTCCCTGCCTGGAGGACAGGGATGGGGATGGATGGGCATGAGGAGATGGCAGCCCAGGAGTACATAGATCCCTCTCCTATTCCCATGGGGCAGCTCCGCACCTCTGGCTGCAGGGCCAGGCTGGTGCCCCAGCATGGATGGGACCCTCTGGTGCTGGCTGGGTGTGGCTGTGCCAGGGGAAGGGGGATGGAGGGTGGTACAGATCCATCAGCCCCTCACCCTTGCCCCTGCCTCGCCAGGTGCCTTTGCGAAGGTGAAGGAGAGCCAGCGGATGAGCGACGAGGGCAGGATGGACCAGGAGGAGGCAGACGGGATCCGCAAGCGCTGCCGGGTGGTGGGCTTTGCCCTGCAAGCCGAGATGAACCACTTCCACGAGCGGCGCGTGGCCGACTTCAAGAGGATGATGCAGTCTTACTTAAAGCAGCAGATCGTCTTCTACCAGCGCGTCAGCCAGCAGCTGGAGAAGACATTGCGCATGTACGACAACCTCTAACGCCTCCGCTTGCTGCCCCGCCGAAACCACGCACTTCTCTCTCTGCAGCCTTGCAGACCTCCTCTGCTTGTGACAGGCTGAGAACCAACAGGAACTCATGACGCTAGTGACCAAATACCTTTGGGCTTTCATCCCCCTTCCCGGGCAGGTGGTCCTGGGGGGAAGGACTCGCCTGCAGGCTGGTCGTGCCACCTCTTTCCCTGGGGACCTCCCACCCTGCCGCGGGTCTGGCGGGGGGCGCGGGGGGGTCACAAGAGAGATGGAGGTGGAGGTGACGGCACCGGTGTCTCTGCCCAGTGATTTTTAGCTTTCTGAAAACCCATCCTTCTGGAGCGAAGAGGTGGGTACGTCCCAGCCCACTGGGAGAAGAAATCAAAGCGGTCAACTCTTTGCACACTAAAAGCTTTTCTGATGGAAAAAAAAAGAAGAGAAGAAAAAGATCTTTATTTGGAAGAGTATGATTTTTTTTTTGTCACGAGATATTTTCAATATTTTCCATTTTTTGCAAATGTTTCTGCAGCATTTTTACCAATCAGTTTTTAAATAGATGCACAGGGGCAAAGGGAAATATCTTTCTTGAACATGGCTGTTGACTGGGAAAAGGGATAAAAGGAAAAAAAAGGAAAAAAAAAAAGCCCCACAGCCTTTTCAATAAAAATTGTCAGTAGAAAAAACACCCACCTCCTTCTCAGAGATGTCTGTGGAAAACGGAGCTTCTCCAGAATCCTGGGGAGGGCTCCACATCTAAGCATCCCTTGGCTTCCAGCCAGCTTCTGAAAATCCCTGTGTGAGGGGCTGAGCACCAGGGAGGGACCCTCACCAGCTGCCCTCCAGCTCTCCAGACAAGCCACCGAGGGGCAAATCCTGCCCCACTTTGTCCTGGGCAGGACCCAGGGCAGCATGCCGTGGCCTGGGGAGACAGCGGGGCTGGCACAGGGGCCTTGTTTTTGAAGGGAAATGGCTGGGATAAATCACAGCAAAGCAAGTTAGGGCCGGCTTGGCGTGGCTCCAGGGTTAAAATTAGCCCCAGCGTGCAGGCCAGCAGGGTATTGTTAAAATAAGAGCGGCGCTGGGAATGCGACGGGCTGTGCTTCATCCTCCCAGAGCCCTCCCTGGCCCTAGCCTGCCGGGATGAGCACACCAAAATGCAGCCGGAGGCATTGAGCAGCCTCGTCCAGGCAGGACGAGTTTCCTCCTGTATCCCACAGCCTGGGCGGTCCCCTTCCTCATGGCCCCATCCCAACCCCAGCCCAGCCGAGGCTCCGTCCCACCCTGGCCCCATCCTATCTTAGCCCCATCTTACCCAAGCCCCTTCCTACCCTGGCCACATCCTACCTTGGCTCCATCCCACCCCAGCCCCATCCCAGTCCAACCCCCATCATCCCTTGGCTCCATCCCACCCCAGCTCCATCCTACCCTGGCCCCATCCCACCTCAGCTCTTCTAGCAGCAGCAGCCATGGGAATAGGGCAACCAACACCCTTGCTAACCCCACAGGGGTTAATGCCGTGTCCCAGCCCAGATGACCATGGTTGCCTTGCCCTTATGTTGACGCCAGATACTGTGTGGGATGTCCCCCCACCCCGAGCCCCACTGCCTCCTGCTCTCCCTCGCGAGCACAACGGGCACTGATTTTGAGCCTGCCACCACCATCCCCGGGCGGGCAGCCAGCCTCTGGAGCTGTGCTGGCACCCAGCTGCCGCATCCTGGCTCTTCCGAACCCAGCTTGACCAAGGGATGATCTGACTGGGATCCCTGGGATGTCCTGGAGACAGATTTTGGAGGGTCTGGACATGGGGGACAAGAACCTGGGAAGGTGGGACAGCTGATGTCGGGAGGGTGTGTGCAGCCTGGGCAAAGGAGTTAATCCTCTGAGCCATCCTGACAAGCACTTGCAGATTTAGGCCGCAAACCCAGGCTGGTCACACCACTGGTGAAGACTGAATGCTGCAAACACCTCTGCTCTCAGGGCTCCCTGTGCCCCAGTGGTTTTGGTTGCTGCCTTTATCTGGGACACAGGCTGTTCCGTGCTCCCTGCTCAGGGTCGCGGCAAGGAGGGCCAGGAGGAAACGCCAGGAACACGGGGCAGGTCCGCTTCCTTCTCCCACTTCCCGAAGGCTGCTCTTGCGTGGGAAAGCAAAGGCCAAGGCTCTGCTACGAGCCCCATGGCATGGTAGGTGAGTGGGGAGGTGGCAGTGGCTGGGGTGGCTGGTGCATCCTCCCCGGGGAGCACCACAGCCAGTGCGGGAGAGCCTGTCACTGCCTCTGCTCTGGCGAGTGGCTTCCAGGAGCTCTTGTCTTGCTTCTTCCTCTTGAGCCTTTCCCCACCATGGAAAGAAAATCCAGCATCCTTGGTTTGACCTCTGGGAGACTGGGGTTTTTATTCAGGCGAGGCCAGGAGGCAGTAGGGACAACCTATATCCAAAGGGGACAACCTCTATCCAACCCATCCTCATGTATCCCCCAGACCCAGAAGCCTCAGCCTGGTGGGATGAGCCACCTCCACAGCCAAACCAGTCCTCTGCCACCCCATGAAGGTGTCTGTCTCCACCGTGTTTCCCCTAATCTCAGCCCGAGGCTGGATGTCCTAGGGTGGCACAACCCTCTCCTGGGTCCCACAGGGACCAGCAAAGCAGCTGGAAGAGGATGGGGATGTGCTGGCTGCCTCCTGCCCTGGCAGCTGGGACAGGCGGAGCTGCTGATCAGAGGCTCATCACCCACACGGATACCCACACCAGCCCCAATAATCCGGGGTCAGACACTAAAGCAGCCCCCCTGACTCAAGCCAGCTCCTCCCCAGAGCAGAGTGGAGCACGGGCACAGCTCCCGGCGAGGCAGCCAGGCAGGATCAGGCCTGCTGGGCACACTCTGCTGCCGACACACTGAGCAAGCGGGTGTGAGAGGGGCACGGCTGCCAACGGGCACAGTCTCAGCCAGACCCATCCCTGCCGCGGTGGGAGGCAAAGAAGCACGGAGGAGCAAGACCAGGCAGAGGCAGATGGGAGAGCATGCAGCAGCGAACCTGGGGCAGAGGGAGACAGATCAGACTGCCAGCTCAAATCTTTTAATTGCTGCACCTCTCAAATGTTTCCGAAGCGTGACCCTGATTCGGCTCCTTCAGGCAAGGCAACGAGCACCAGCTGGCTCCCTTGGCTGTGGCTATAAATGCTCCCTCGTGCTCCTAGCCCAGGGCAATTATGGGGGATCAGTAATGCTTGTGCTGGGGGAAGGAGCTGGGAACTACTCAGCTCTCCTCATTCTGCTGCTGGATGCTGCAGCCTCTGGTGCTCTACAAAGGGCTGGGCCCCATGGCCAGAGCTGGGGTAATGCTTGGGGCAGACCCTATCCCAGCTCTCTGGTCCCCAGGAAGGTGCTGAGCCATAGGAGGTAGGTTCTGTGCTGTCGGGGAGCTGTGTCTCTGGGCATGTTGCTTTTACAGGGGGTGGTAGAAAGCCCAGGCTCTGGGATGTGGTTCTTCTTCCATCATGGTCTGTCTGCCTTGGAGTTGCTGGGTGTGGAAATAGAAGTTCAGCTCCATCTGTCTGAAACTTAAACCAGCAGCCAGGCTGGAGAGCTGTGGCATGCAGCAGCTGCAGGGGGGATGCTTTCTGGTGTCCAGGTCCTGACCTCTGCATCCTTTGCTTGCTGCAGCCTGAAGAGATGGTGGTGAGGATGCCTGACTGCTGGAGACAGCCCTCTCCCTGCATGGGCTTGTTGTGAGGTGCTCCCAGGGTGACATACCTGTGGCCTGCTTTTCCCCTGGGCTCTGTCCTGTCCCACCGGGCTTGCTGCCAGCCGAGCCTGTTCTGCAGGCCCTGGGCATGGCCTGCTCGGATCAGGCAGGCACGTAGCAGGGAGGGAGAGAGGGCTTCCAGCATCCCGGGGTGCTGGGCTGGGCTCCGAGCCAAGTGGATGTGCTGACCTTCATCACACCACACAGCAGGCAGCCTGAGGTCTGGCTTGGTTTCCACCCATGGGTCAGCTCCTGGGAGGACTTATTCCCCTGGTCAGGTCCTTCACCTACCTTGGGAGGAATAAGTGTCCTGCTCTTCCAGGTAGGATCTCCTGGAGACCTCCCCTCCTTATACAGGAGGGTGGGGAGGATGACCTGTGCCCTCTGCAGAGACCCCAGCATGCTCCTCCTGGCTCCCAGCAAAATCCAGAGCATCTTCTGGGGCTGGTGAGAGCTGCCAGGGAGGTTTGGGGATGACAACAAGGGAGGCAGGAGCCCTGTGACCATGCTTGGTGTCGTGGTCCGGGTGCTTGTGCCGTTTGGCCTCCCCAAAACAGAGCAGGGCTGCTTGTGTGAGCTCAGGGGTTTCATGTGTTGTCACAAGGTCTGGAAGCCTGCAGTTATCCACAGCAGCAGAGGAGTTTGAAGGTTTATGTGGGTCCTAGTCCTGTGTGCAGGGCTTGGATGTGCTGGTCTGAAGCCTGGCTGGGAATAAAGTTTGTTGACCGCTTGCATTTGTATAGCTAAAGCTCGTGGGGAGGCTTTCAAAGCCAAATAATCCTATCAGCCCTGGGTGGGTGCTGAAAGAAACTGGTTTGGCCGAGTGTTTGTTTGCATTTGAATAGGTGCCTGGAAACCGGCTCTGGTTACCGGAGCTGTGACACTCCTCTCCTGCTCTGTGTCCGTGCTCACCTGCAGCCCTGGTGTCTCCTGCTCCTGCCTACGGCTGGCCCTCCTTGAGCTGGTCCCACCCAGGAGAGGTATCGGATCTAGGCTGCCACAGGTGCGATGCCTGGGAGATGGCTGTGGGGTTGCCTCCTCATCTCTCCCCCCTCAGGCAGTTGTGTGGCCTTGCCACGGTGCTTGGACCCATGGCCAGCACAGGACAGGCTGCCAGAGGATGTTTGGTGACTCAAGAGGAGGTTTTTCTGGCTGCTGTAAAGGTGCTGTGGGTCTGCCAACGAAATGGTGGACCAATGGTGCTGCTTTCTCCCTGAGCCATGCAGCAGGGCTGCTCCTCCTTCCTTGGCTGCTCTGAGCTCAAACCAGGACATTAACCCCAGTGCCAGTCTCAAACCCCAGCAGAACTGCAGGGACTTCCCAATGGATCCAGCCCAGGCTGTGTCCTGCCCTGGGATCCAGCTGCCAGGGGTTCCCAGTGGAGGAGGAGAAACTATGCAAGGGTAACTTCTTAATTAAGAACAAATTAGAGGTGAAACTCATTGCCTTTTTTACCACTTGTGAGCCTCTGGGTATCTGCCTGGGTAATCTCGTGGTCACCTTGGGGTGTCTTGAGGTACAGAGGACAAAGGACACCAGCTCTCAAGTCCTCCTTACACCTTCTGAGTGGCTCTACTTGATGCCTATGCTTTTGAGATGCCTCTTCCCACCATTTAGGAGGTGGTGGCGGGTAGGATATGTCATCTCCATCCTCTCACATCTGAGTCAGGTCAATTACCTCACTGCTCTTTGTCTCTGGGTATCTTCTGGCTCCTGCCCTGCTTTCTGCCATGCCATGTTTTCCCGTAGGGACTTGAGGCTTTGCTTTAGCTTGGCTGTAGCCTAGTTCTCCTTGTGGCCTGCCTTTTATTCCCTGACCCAGCTGGTCCCCAGAAGCTGCATGTAGATGTATGGAGGTTGTCATGACCAGGTGCCCCCAACACCTTCTCACAGCCCCTCTCCTGCACCTCCCGGTGTTCCCACACTTGATGTCCTCACTCCACCCCAACCTTGCGTTTCTCTGCACTCCAGCTGGGCACAGTGATGCCTCCCTGGCACTAGGAGCAGGGACATCTCTCTCCTGAGCAGCACCCACCTGTGACCTCTTCTCCCATGGCAGGATTGGGGGAGATGTGATCCCAGTGTGGGTGCAGGTCCCCTGCCTGCAGCTTGGGGTTGGGGTGAGGCTTGGCTGGTGGTGCTGCAGAAGAAATGGCTCTGGCTGTGTCTTGGGGCAAGGGCTCCCTGGGGACAAGTCTTGCTCTGGATGGCTCCTCTTGCTTTCAAACAGGGGGTAGAAGGCCGAGGAGGGGTGTGGGTGTAAGACACTCGGGGCTGCCCAGCCTGGGGCAGCACTGATGGCTGTAGGTGCAGGAGGTGGTGGGGGGAGAGCTGGCACCGGCTCCTCAGGAGCAGGGCATGTGAGTTCATGGCCATGGCTGGCTTTTGTCAGCCAGCTGTGCACATCTGGCCTGCTTTGGGAGGGAACATCACATCTGGCAGAGCAGCTGTAAGCATCTTCCCTAAACCTCTGCAAGAGTTATAACAGTGGAAGGGTGCAGCCCAGCTCCTGTCATCCTCAAAACCACCTGGACCACAGTGGTTCTGGCCCAAACTGGGGTGAGGAAGGGGGGATGGTCTGCAGAAGGTGGAGATGCTGTGCCAGAGGTTGGCTGCTCCTGATATGGGGAAGCCAAAGGGCCTGGTCATGAAACTGTCGACTTGTTTGGGCTGTGGTTTATCAGTTTCATGGCAGGACAGGAGCCCACCCAGACCCTCAGCCCTTCCCTGGGTGGCTGGGTGATGGTGGGCAGCACTGAGGCTGGGCCTGATCCTGCCCCAGCCATCCCGCTGCAAACCCCAAACAACCCAAGCAGAGCCACTGGCTTTGCTCAGGATTTAAACCCTGCCAGCAGAGCTTGGCCCCGGAGAGCCACGATCCACACTGGTGTTTTCCAGGTTACTGCCTGTCCTCCCCTGACCCCAGGAAGTGGATGTTTCCCAGCAGCGGGAATACAACCACCAGCCTTAAAAATAACCTGCTTCGTTTTCAGTGCTCCTTGCAAAATAGGCCACGTTCCTTCTATTTAATCCCTGGGCACGAGGCTAAAATCAGCTGAAAGGAAAATGTGGCAGCTGCTTCCAAGGGGGCCCTTGGTGGGTGTCCCCAGCTTCCCTGCAGGCCTCCATCCCTCGCAGGGGGGACACACTTAGCAAAGAGAACAGGCAAGCTGGTTCAACTGTGATGAAGCAGCCACAGAGCTGCAATCCGGAGAAGAGAGGAAGGCAATGGCCCAACCTTTTGGGAGCAGCACCGCCCCACTGAGCTCCTCTATGCAAGCTCTGAGCTGTGGCATGGCCAGCTTGCTTGCCTTGTCCCCATTTTACGGAGGACAGGGGATGTGATTTGCCACTGAGTAGAAGGAAACCTCATTTTTTCCCCCTCTGGAGGTGGGTTTTGGAGGTGGGGATGTTGCAGCTGTCAGCGCCTAGGCTTGGCAACCAATGGCACAGGCTGCCTTGGGCTCCGAGGTGCCAGGGCTGCTTCTGCCGTGCCCCATCTCACCTGTGCCATGGGGTGGGTTGGAGCTGAGGGTCACAGGGCTGGCTGGACACACCTCAATAGCTGTGGGTACCAGATGGGCAAGCAAACATCCCAGCTCTGCCACAGCCTTGGAGTGGGACTGCATGGGGTGCTGCGCTGAGGGGGGATCAAGGGATGGGTTTTACCCTGGGTGGGGGGGGGTGTGCAAGTGTAAAACATCCCCTCTGGGCTCTGGGGGCTCGTTTTTGGCTTGCCATCAGTTGTGAGAGCATGATGTGCCCTGTGATGAGCTTCCCAGCTGCAGCGGTGCAGGGTATTATTGTTGGGTCCCATCCTGAGCTCAGTTCTCAGTTTTTCCTCTGCTCTCCCTCAGACAATTTCTAGTTCCGTTTCTTTTTTTTTTTTTTCAGAACTCCAGACTGGGGAAAATTTGAGCAAGAGCCCAGAATTTGGTCCATTACCTCCAAATGTCACTCAGCAGCTTGCTGGGCTTACAACAGGCCTGGCAAGGGTGCTGGCTGACGAAAACCATGATGCACCTCGGAAAAGGCGCTTTATTCTGTTTACTTCTGCTGTACTGGAGTATACAGAGGAAAACCATGCTGGCTTGAGTTCTCCAATCCCCTCTCCTGTTTCATGCTGCCCCGGTGAGCTCCTGCAATCCCTCCTCACTGAGGGCATCCTACCTGTTGTGCAACCCCCCCTGGGGCTCTGTGCAATCTGCTTTATGAAACACGCAGCAAGCACGCAGAGCGAGGCGGTTTGGAGTTTTTTCTTTTCCAAGTGGGTGGAGACTCCTAAAATTCCCCTGGCATTGGCCACAGAGTTTTTTCCAAGCCTCTGCTCCAGTGTCTCAGCCCGCCTAGCCCTGGGGGATTTGGGCAGCTTCATCCCCAGCCTGACTCAGCGCAAGCCACTCCTCATCCTCCCTCTTGTGCCAAGAGCTGTGGCAAGCAGCCCCATGGCGTTTGGTGCTGCCTGTGGAGGAGCCACCACTGGACCTGCCTGGGTGGCTCGATGGGGACCAGTGGGGTTTGGTTCCCTCCAGCACTGAGGCCATGGTTGGGTGGCCCAAATGAGCACACAAAGTCAGCATTCACCAGGGATGCTCAGGCATTTTGCCAGCACTTGCTTGCTTTATGCAGTGTCCCCCTTCCCTGTGCAAAGCCACCTGGAGTTTTGGGGCTCTGGGTGGGCTGGACCAGCAGCCCCTGTATCCCCAGGGCCCTTCTGCATCTCTGAGGTGCCATCTCCCAGTGAGGAGGAGGAGAAGAGCTGGGAGAAGGTAGCCGATGGTGCTCCAGGAGGGTCTGAACCCCCAGGCAGTCTCATGCCCCCATGCCTGAGCTCTTCATACCCAGTACTGGTTGTTTTTCAAGGGGGGGTTGGAAGTCCGGCAGTACTGGAGGAGCTCGGGGTCTGGTGGTGCCCCAGGACCCTTGCCCTGGGCTGGGGGACTGGTGCTCTTGCTCTCCAGGGAGTTGACAGTCATTAGGGGGATTCCTTGGTTGGGGTCTGTCCTCCGAAAGGTTTCCTGGTCTGGCACAGCCCCATTCTTGGCCTTGGAGGAGGGGGCGCCCTGAACATGGTGCTTCCCTGTCTTGTTGCGCTTGTGCAGGTAGAAGAGCAGGGGCAGAATGAGAGCCAGCAGGAGGAAGATGAGGCAGATGGGGATGATGATGCTGAACATGTTGGCCTCGATGAAGCTGAGGAAGGTGGCCCCCTCCACAGGGCTGGGGCTGGTAGTGGCACTGGGGCCTGGCAAGGCAGTGGGGGGCATGCCCAACTTGCTGGCATTGGAGCTGCTCCGTGCTGTGCCATGGGGTACCAGGGCTGATGGTGCCACAGGGACTGTGAGCAGGGTGACACCATAGGCTTTTGAGGCATTGTAGGGCTCAATGATGTACCCCAGAGATGCCAGTGCTGGTGGTACACCAGCAGCCGCCAGCTCAAAGATGAAGCTGTCACTCTGCAGTGACTGGCTGGTCTCCTCAGCATGCAGCACCTCCAGCCCAACTAGTCCTTGCTCTAGCTCACTCTGGCTGAAGGTTTCAATTGAGGTAGTGGGTTGTCCTGGGTCCCTGGAGACCCTCACAAGACGGCTGCCACGGGGTGCCCTCTGGATCCTGAAGACTGGGGTGCTCTTCGTACGGTTGGCCAGCTCGCTGGCATCGAGGATGCTGGTGTCCAGGAGGGCTGTGGTGCCCCTGGGCCATACGCTGCCTGGCTGAGTCTTCACCAAGGCGCGGACAGTCACGTTCACCACCCCAGTCCTGTTTGCTGCACATGACATGGCAAGGAACTGGAAGTCATCCTCAGGAGAGGTGAGGTCAGTGAAGGTGAATGTCACTTCCCCACGGTTAAGCTGCTTCTGTGAGAAGCCTCGCACTGGCTTTTGGTTGACCTGCACTTGGCCAAACCTTGGGTCCTTGGTGATCCTGTATAGGGCATTGCCTGCTCCCAGCTGTGTGGATCCCAGGAGGTGCTGGTGGGACACAGAGGCTCTATTCAGGTCTTGGGGCACCTCCAGCAGCACTGGGCTGGCGGTGGTGCTCACTGCAGGCAGCACCTCAATCTCCAGTGAAGTCAGTGTGGGTGGGTGGTGGCCATTGGAGAGGCTCAGGGCTAAGGACCCTGGGGCATGGCTCCCAGTGGCAACAAACACCACATGGCCTGCATTGACATCTGCTTGGGTGAAGTGTTTGATGGGGTCCTGTGGGCTGTGAGTATTGGCCAGGTGGCCAGTGAGGGGCATCTGGAGGACACTGTACACCATCTGCTCTGGGAAACCTGATGGGTCTGCCACATCCAGGTACTCCTGGGACAAGGTCACTATGGAACTGGGTGGGACCTGCAGCACTTCTTGCCGCTTCACCACCTGCGGTGGCTTGCTGCTGCTGGTCACTGTTATATTGAAAGCTTCAGAGATGACCACCCCTTCCTGTGGAGGACGGATGGACTGCTGTGCCAGAGGCCGGAGCCAAGCCTTAAATCTGAAACGGTCTTCAGAGACCCTGTCCCCACCATGGGCATATGCCAGGTGCCCTGCAGCCAGGTCTGACTGCAGGAAGAATGGTCGTGACTGCTCCAGGGGCATGCCGGCCACCAAGAGCTGCCCGTGAGCCGGCAGCCTCGTCACCAGGAAGACAACATCATGTGCAGCCCTCTCGGGGACTGGGATTTGGCTCAGGAGGTTGGAGGCATCCAGCACTAAGGTGCTGATTTCAGCCTGTTGAGCCCTTGCAAGCTGGAGACCTGGGGAGAAAAGGGAAAACTCAGAAGTCTGTCATCTGTGGGAAGAGCCAGGATCTGCTGGAGAGTAGAGCAGACAGGGGCAAGAGCAAGATAGAGCAGAAAAGAGGATTGCAAAGAAATTGAGGGGGTTGAGAAGGCAACTGGGATGTATTAGTTTGGTAAGATGATAGATGAAGGAATTGCACAGAAAGCCAGCAAAAGGATGGATCAAAGCAATTTTAGAAGATCAAAGCTGGTGCTTGGGCAGCTATGGGAAATTGCACAGTGGTGTCTTAAAGCCTTTCTGAAGTTTGCACAATCCCCCTGTTCAGGGTGACAATGCAAACTTCAGGAAGGCTTGTTTGCCTCTTGCTTCCCATTTTCTTCTTTACCTGCATTTCTCCATAGCTGAGTTGAGCGCTGGGGACACATGGCCTCAAAGGAGATCAGCACGAGGAGGATCAAGGAATCGGAGATGGTCGTGGGAGCGACCACACGGAAGCGAATGGCATCTTGGGCGAGCCAGAAGGGCTTCTCTGGCATCTCATGCTGGTAGAAAATCAACCCACTGTCCACCTAAAAATAATAGAAGAGCTCACTGAGGTTTGTTTGTTTGGTTGGTTTTTTAAATGGCAAAATAAATAATCAGAGTGGGTAATACCATGTGGGAGATGGGTGTGTCTGTCTCATCTTTGGGGTGATGATCTTTTTGGGCACTGTGGCGTGGGGGGACCCCTGATGGTGCTGTTCTAGAGCCAATGTGTTCACCCTGGGCTCTTATCTTGGCTCTGGGAAGCAGCAGCCAAGCCTTAGTTAGGTAAGAAAGGGGGATTGTCACCAGTGATGGCATGGTAGCCACCCTGGAGAGCTCACAGTGCCACTCTGCCAGGATCTTCCTGTCCAGCAAGGGGGGAAAACTGAGGCTTGGAAGAAGGGCTGAGCTTGCTCAACATCCTCCAAGACCTGGGCCAGGCTTCCTCCAAGGGTGAGAACAGCAGCCTGGGCAAACCCATGTGGTTCAGTGTGATGGTTAGAAACAAGCCCTTGGCCACGCTCTGCAAAAGGCTGGCCCTGTGGGAGAAGGGTGATAGTAAGGCTTTGCTCGGAGCAGGGATGAAAGCATCATGCTCGGCTCTTGCCTTAGGCGGCAGGCAGGGTGGCTGGGTCTGCAGTAGGGTGGTAGCCTAAGGAAAGGGGATTATAACTCCCTGAGCCACCCCCAGCACTAAATCCAAGGCTCAGTGGCCCTAGTAAAGCTGGTGCTGAGGCGACAGCTCTTAATCCCTCTCAGCAGCTGTTGGCAGAACTGGGAAAGTCACGGTGTGGCTGCAGCCTTGCTCTGCCTCCTGCCCAGGGGGGGACTGGGGGGAGGCAAAAGCTCACCTGGGCTTGGGTGAAGTTCCTGATTTCCTCCCCCTGCGAGGTGCTCAGCCTGCCCAGGCGTGGGGCTTGCTCGATGCTGTAGTAGAGGGTGGTGGAGCTGGCAGGGCTGTTACTCACTGCCTGCAGGTTCTGGTTGGTGATGGGCTGCAGGGCACCTAGAAAACATGTCCAGTATGGACTTCAACCTGAGCCCCAGCACCTTTGCTGCAGGCATCTCTCGGGCAAGGGATGGTGGAAGAGGCCAAGGGCCCCATTTACCATCAAACTGGGAGGATGGAGAACGTGCCTATACTCACCTGGGCAAACAGTGAGGCTCTGCTTCTTGGCCAGGCTGATGAGGGCCTCTCTCTGTGCCCTGATGAGGAAGAAGTGTCCAGGAGACAAGTTCTCGCCATCCCACAAGTCAAAGGCGAAGCCCCCGTCTAGGGGCCCTGTGGAAAGCACAGAGCTGGGTGTTTATAGGAGGGGAACAGGGGAATTGCAGCCCCCCACTAACCTAGCATGGTTTGGATGAGGGTGCTGTGTGATGGGGTTAGCATCTGCCTTGGTGGCACAGTGCTCCCCTCCGGTGGTGTCCCCTCGCTCAGGCAGGGGGTGATGCTGGGGAGCCAAGGCACCTCAGCCCTGCCCTACCTTGGTGCATGAAGAGGATGAGGCCATTATTTATCTGGGCCTGGGTGAACCGCCGGACCTCAGCGCTGGGCGCCGACCTCAGCACAACCTTCCCATTGGCTGGGGGCTGGATGGAGTAGGTCACCTCCTCTGCAGGGGAGTCCTCATCTTCAGCACTCAGGATGTGTGGGCTGATGACAGCCATGGCACCTTCCTGCAGCTGCAGGATAGGGAGAGGCTGTAATTCCCCTGGGATGGCCCCCATCACATCTCCCCTCTGCCCCCACCTGCTCCAGATCCTGTCCCTGCTCCAACCGCTTCACTGGGTGCTTGAACACGTTCCAGCCCAACAAGGGAGCCTTGTCCGCGTGCTGGGTGATGCTTCCATCATCTGGCCTCTTCCCAGCCCCACGTCACCCTGCGCTGCTGCTGTGTTTGCCAGCACGTGCCGTGCCACTGGGTCTGTGCATTGGCACAGTGTGTGCAGAATAGAGGCGGGGGCTTGCCCTTCCATGCCTCAGTTTCCCCAAGCACTGCAAATGGAAGAAGGCTTGGTGCTCGCATGGCTCGCAGGGCTGGGGCAAAGGCTGTGCCTTTGGTGTGTCTCTTCCCATTGCTCTGCAGGGAAATGGCTTTTTGTGGGGTCCCTGAGCCCTGAACTCAGGGCCTGTTTCTACAGGACAAGGGGTGATGGTTTTAATTAAAAGAGGGGAGATTTAGACTAGGTAGAAGGAAGCAATTTGTTATGCTGAGAGTGGTGAGAGCCTGGCCCAGGTTGCCCAGAGAGGTGCTCGATGCCCCATCCCTGGAACTATTGCAGATGAGGTTGGCCGGGGCTCTGAGCAACCTGCTCTAGTTGCAGATGTCCCTGCTCCCTGCAGGGGGGTTGGACCAGATG
>JAVSBS010012670.1:0-18068 GCA_033124195.1 Coracias cyanogaster | reverse complement strand
CCAACCACAACCACCTGGGTGAGGGCAGAGCCACAAAGACACAGGTGGGCCAGGTTCTGCCTCTGGAACATGAAGCCAGTAGGAAAACCAAAACATCCTACTAGGTTGTGACTCATCCACAGGTCAACTCCTACTTGGGGCCCACAGCTCAGGCCTTAGCACTTCCATATCAGAACATTCCTATAGAAACTTTTATTTCATGCAACCTAAAGGAAGTTTGTTTTGTGGGAAAAAAATTATGACTGATCACAGTTATGGCCTGAAATAAGTTTATGTCTTCCTACTCCCCAAGAGGGGAAATCGGAATAGCACATATTGGCAGATGGGAGCATAAATCTGGCTTGCAAGAGAACACAAGTGAGAAGCATGTTGAGTCAGTCTTCTCCAAAGACGCTCCTCAAAAACCCAAAGGTACAAAGTTGAGCTGTTCCTACTCCATAGAAAAAAACTACTAAAATAGAGCAGCAATAACTGTACTCACTCTTCTTCAGTTTTATGCGTCCCAGGGGCACAGAAAATCAGGCAGATAAGTTGTAATTTTACACCTCCTTGCGCCAGCTGCACTTAACTGGTCTGATTTTTACCTGTCACTAATAGCACCACAGAGAATTAAAAATGAAAGAACTATTAAAAGCCTAATGTATTTTTCATATGTAGGTTGTTTGCATTTCTAATGCTTATTTTGAAGCCTTGCATGAAGTAAAAAGTGGAGGTGATAATTCATTAGCATGCAAAATCTAAAAGTACAATATTTTGAGAAGTACTGGAGTTTTTTTGAAGGTAGAGAACTTAATGCACAAGGTAAGTCATTTCAATGAGAAGGTTCTTTGAAGAATGTTGAAACAGTCCAAAAAGAACCATACAGATTTGGTTTTCAGAGAACACAAATTATCAAGGTTTACAGCGCTTTCATAGGCCATCACCTTTGACTTGATTCTTCCCCTTTCCCCTTTTTTTTTTTTTTAATGAAAAGCTGCTTATTTTTCAAGTTCATCTCTCCAAATCCCTTGGTCAATTAGTCTGCAACAGGACAAAAGTGGAAAAGCATCTTATCTAGACAGACAATGAGAATTTTAAGTAGAGAAGACTGGAGGTTTTTGGACCAAGTTTGTTCCTCTAAAATATTAATGCTATAAAGGTAGCTGTAAACAAGGCGACAGGTCCTGTGCTGTACAGGGTGATTTTACATTAAGAATGTGTGTGACTATAGAACATTAAGTGAAACCTTAGCTGTATGGTTGGGAGGTAATTGTGAAATACATTTTCTTTTTATACCTTTGTCTCGCTGTTAGGAGTTTGATTCAGAGATGTTGTAAAGCTTTGCAGCGCTGTAGACAAAACAGGATGTTATCGCCCACACATCAAATATCTTTGAGTGGCAGTGTGCAATTTTTGCAAAGACCATAAAGAGCAAGTATTACAAGAAATAGGAATCTGAGCTGGGGGAATAATTATATATTTCTGTCCCCACCCACATTTATCTCAGAAGGCCTTTCACCTCCAAGGGCTGAAAGACCTTTCTGTGTATTTGGGCTAGTGCCACGTGCATGGGAGGTGGAACACAGCTGAGACAGGACGCAGTGCCTGCTGTCACACTGAGCTTTCCATGAATTTTTTTGTCTGCCTTTGATCACTGTTATTGGTGTGAAGTTTTGTCCCCTATTAACCTCCTGGTAAAATGCCTGTTGTCCACAGTATGACGGGATCTGGTCACTAAAACCACTTTAGGAGTCACAGCATTCATGTCAAAGATTGACAGACATGAAACTAAAATGGATTAAGGCAATACCTGTAGTATTGTTTTACTCATAGCTGTAAATTACTTTAAAATCTCATTCCTCATCATCCTTACAGAAAATCCTGATACCTACATTTGGTAAACTTCTAGGCTATAGCCACATCATAGTATTCCTTCTCTACATGCCTAATTCTTCATGTAGTTTGTGGATGACAAAATCCAGAATACAGGCAATCTTTCACCTTTCTATCACCCTTCTCTTTCCTGCTACCTGGAGATACTATTGATCCTTCATTCGCTTATGGAGTACACAAGTGTACTGGGAGAATACAAGCTCTCCTATGCAGCTGAGGGTGAGGACCAGAATCCTGAAAATATCCCAGCAAAGTTTCCTGTTATATGGAGCGAGAGGTACTTGCCAATTTTTAATCTTGAATTTAGCAACTGGCATGACAACATTTTTCTCTCAGGGAGATTATTTACAGGCAGTTGGAAGGTCTGTAAGAAGGTCAGCGGCAAACTCAGAGTATGCCTTTCAGGGAACCTGGTCTTCCAGGTACCTGCTTGGTGGTCAGCTGGAAACATGGAGTATGTTCTATGAGCAACCAGTTTCACTGTATTTTTCAGTGTACAAAACTACCTTATAATTATGAAATAGGTGCAATGTCAGGGAGGATTCTGCTTTGAGCCTAAGCTTGGCTGTGGGCCATGGTGGACACCGCGTAGTGGGCTGATACAGGATTTGCTTGAGTCCGTTTCTTGTGTCAGACACTTGCCAATGCTGCTGATGAATAGCTGAGGGGAAAGAAATCTGAAAAAGCCGTAAAGCAAGTGATAAAATAGAATACTAGTTTCATATTTCTGCTGCCAGATAGTCAGGCAATCCATGGAATAACTATACAAGGTTTAAGATGTTGAAAGAGGAATTCCAATTTATTTTTACTACCCAGATAACCTCTGAATCTAAACTCTAATAAAGCTGTTCACCAAAATGAGGTGTTAATTAGTCAACACTATATGCAGACACTTTTGTTAAAAAAAACATTTACTTCTGTAGAAAGGCACCCAAAACCTGTGCTATTCATGCTACTCTGTTTCTGTGGAAACTATGTGTTGGAGTGGAATAGAAAAAACAGGGGGAGAAGGAGAGGTGAAGTGTTTTTGGCTGACGTCCTGTTGGCCAGTCACCGTTTCAGCTGGGGGAACTCAGACAAGCAAGCCCTTAACACTGAAGACCAGACAGTTCTCTTCCCTCCTCCCCTTAACTTGTGGCAAAGGAGGAGTCTGGTTCAAGAGACACCATTCAAAAAGTGGTTGCTTAAGCAATATTTCGGGGGGGTTTTTTTGCTGATTTTTACTCACATTAAAGAGGTGATATTTGCAGATTTTTAGTGCAACAAGAACTGTAGTAAATCATTAATGATAGTGAAAAGCTACGTAAAGCGTAGAGCATGGTTTGTTCTGAAGTGAGCCTTCCATTGACAGACATGTTTCACAATCACTGGTATTCTGAAAAGCACCATTGTACCCTTGAAAGGACACTCTCCTCTTCCAAGACTGAAAAGACACCTTTCTATCAATCTGGGGCTTCCAAAATATGCATGTTTTTGCTGAATTTCTATGAAAGACAGACAGCCTTGACTAATAAACTCAGCTCTGTATTTTTTGTTCCCTGATAACTTACTGACAGTCATACTGCTTTCTCCTAGAATAAGACACCTTTCTTAAAAATAATATCTAAACTAACAAAAGAATATACCGTGAGCTTTTTCTACTGTTAATCAATATTTGCCTGCTACCTGTGGGTGTGGGTCATGGTAAAAATTCTTACAGGATACAGTTGTGACTGATGGCCATATTCTGCAGAAGGTGATGGTGCAGTCTGTTTCTCCACATACACACAAGAAATGACCAGACTGCCACTACAGCCTGAGGCTCCAGCTTGGAGAGCCTGAGCATTGTCCTGTCTAGCCTCAGCGCGCTCATGCTGCCACAGAAGACCAAATGGAAATGTGCAGCAAATAACATTACATCCAAAGTTCAGTAGAGAATTCTGAATTACTGTAGGAAAAGAGGAAGGAACAGAAAAAGCAGCTGGATAGAATGGAGATGATGGAGGAAAAGTAACTAAGGAAATAACATTATCTTTCCAAATTCAAGTATAAGTGTGTGCAGACCCAATAATTTTTTACAGGTAGAAGCTTAAAGGGAAGGGCCAAACTCACAGGGGCAGTATCTTTACAAGTTCATGCTCTGCAGCGTGAACTTGTAAAGCGTGAACTGCACCCGCTTCTTGCTCTGAGGCTGCTTCAGCTTCTTAGCAAGACATTAAAATCTCATCAAGTCTCTCTAACCTCTATGCATGGGACTTAGCAGTCAAACATGAAGAGAGTTAACTGGAACAATTCAGGGAACCCTGCAGCCCTTTCCATTTGTATGCCTGTAGCGTGTTGTGCTGTGCATGAAAGAAGCAGGAAGGGAAAGGATAAAAGAGCAGACAAGCAGGCAGTTGGTATCAGGCACTGGAGCTGCCTTAATTCTTTTATGTATTAATGTTTTCATAAACTACAACTGAGTTGCAGTTCAACTTAGCTTTTCAGTTTGATTTGTAAGTCATTTTACATTCGTATTTTCTGTTGGCAGGTCTGATCACACTCCTCTTCAGGTTATTCAGGCTTTGGGTTTGACAGCTTAAGAAGTATCTGTTTGTTGAGTGCTTGTTGCTGGTCACCCATTTGTAATGAATAGGAAGTTCAGACCATGAAAAGACATGATTGATACAGTCAGAACATGCCAGAAACACAATACATTGAAGTAACACTCCATTAATCCACGTTAGGTAGTGCAGAAAAGTGATCACATTTTTATCAATATATGCTTTAGGAGACAAATTAGCCTTTTATTCACTGGGATCCATAAAATTAATCAGGCACAAAACAGAAGGCGTTAATCAGCAGCTATTTGGCTCTACACTCCTCTCCACAATAGGGTCTGGAACTGCCCTTTACAAACTGAGAAAGTGTGAAAACCTCTCTCCAGTGCAGTATGAAAGTGTCGTTTGAGAATCGCCACAGCCATGTGAAGTAATGCCTGCACAGAAACACTGCGGCTCGCTGCTGCGCTGCAACAACACACAGCAGCCAGGCGAGGCCCATTTCTACCCAGCGATTTCCTATGCGCAATGCACTCCTCTGTGCATAGACTGTTCTTTGCACAAGTCCATTAAGTTTTCATGCCACTGTTAGTCATCACTGGTCTACAAATAATCCCACTCATCTTCTTGGTGTTTTTTTTTCTGCTACAGAAACAATTGAGGATAGAGCATCAATTGCGACGTGGACTATCTTGTACAAGTGCACCATTTTCCAATCCCTTCTCTCTTTCTGACAACCATACAGTCTAATAAATGACAAAAGCTGCTTCCTGCATCTTGAAGCATCCCTCTACACAGCTGTTCGGTCACATACTTTTGATACAATCAGAAGAGATCCCTTAAAAAAAACCCCACAGTAAGTGTGTATTTATTTGAAATGCATTTACGTAGTGTGCGGGCAGCAGTTGCATCCTCTGGCACTGCCACAGTATTTGCCTTTGATGTGATACCGAGAAAAAAAGACCTACAGCACATTGCAGATGGATTTTTGGAAGGGCAGGTTGAGGAAAACTGAGTTGGCTCTGGGTAGTTCAAGGTAAGCAGCTCAGTGCTGTACCCAAGTTAAAAGAATTTAGGTTCGGGATTTTTCATAGCTTTTACAAAACTGCAGACAAGACAAGGGCTCAGTAACTGCTTATTGACAAAGGCATGCTCCGTTTTCCTCAGCAAGACTTGCCATATAAATACACACTCCACGAGCAGGCGGCTTGACTGACTGCATGGCTGCAGTAAGCAGAGCTGCAGTTCAGATTAACAAACCAATGATGTGCTTTAAAGAACAAGATGCTAAATTCTGATTTTATATAGTAAGACTAGACAGTTCGCGTAACTGACATACAGATAGTTGTTCTTTCTGAGCTAAGAATACCCACAAAATACAGGTATTTATTTGATTTAAAATGTATTTGAGACACTCTGGTGAAAATGTGAACGGCATGTAGACACTGGGAAGAATGTGGTTCAAACAGTCCATGAAAGAATAAATGTGAAGATCTGAACTTGGTGCAAATGAGAAAATATTTTAGAATCATAACCCTGCAATTTCTCTTGCATCCCTCAATCAGAATCAAGGTTCAAGGTTCAATGCCCGTTGTAAAACCTCTCTTACTTCTAAATCACAGTATGTTCATTAGCTGGAAATAAATATGACAACAATTGGACCCATTTCGGATCACTCAACTTATCAAATTTGTAAAGCCAGAAATCTCATTTGGAAAGAATATTTTCTCAAGTCTGAAAAAGATATTGAAATCCCAAGACTGTGTCCAAATTATGCAGTCATTTATTTATTTAAGTCTCTTCTCATTTTAAATACCAGTTCAAGTTCAGACTGGAAAAGGTTCGTCTCTGAGAGGGTGGTCAGTCACTGAAACAAGCTCCCAAGGGAAGTGGTCACATCACCAACCCTGTCACAGTTCACGGAGCATCTGGATGACGCTTTTAGTCATATGGTTTAGTTTTAGGCAGTCCTGTGAGGTGCAGGGAGTTGGACTTCAATGATCCTTATGGCTCCCTTCCAACTTGAGATATTCTATGATTCTAAGTTTTAAAGAAATGATGTAGAAATCCCAGCCAAAAGTCTTGTTTTCAAACAACTTTGGCAATTAAGGTGCAGATAGGTTCCATTGAAAAGTATTAAGAAGATGCTGGCCTATGAAACCACTACTTTGTTTCCTGAGTAGTAAAACCAATGAAGGTCAGCTTTTCATGAATTTGTATCCCATCTTCCCTACATCTTCTCACCATGATGCCATCAAAATTGTCTCTCAGTCTTTCTCTTTGCCTCCTGCACTTCCTTCCAATACCCTCAGCTCTGTTCTATATCTCAGATGCCTTCCCCCCACCTTGTCATATTTCTAGTTCATTTGTACATCATTCTAGATGCCTGCTGCTTGCCCTTTTCCAGCTTGTTGCCTGGACCACAGTAGGAGAATGGGTTGACTCACTTGGTTAGGATGCAGCAACTTCTGCCAAATAGCATAGAAGGTTCCTGCATTCTCCTTCCCTGGCTGTCAATGGAGACATTAACGGTGTCTGTCCTTAGTATCCTCGTAGTAACTTTGAGACTACTTCTGCTGACTTCATTTGTGACTGGGCCATGAATTAAAAAAATATCAAACAAAACTTGTTTTCTTAGAAAATATGCGAATAAAATATTAATACAAATCCTGTAAAAAATTAAACCAGGAGCAAAATAGCAATTACAGTAGCTTTAGTGATGATTCACTTAGATATTTTAATTAGGGTATTAGATTACTTGCACTCAGTACAAATAAATAATTTTCCACTTCAGAAAAAAACTCTCAAGATTATAATTTAGAAAAAGGTTAAATGAGTTATGAGATATGAATAAGTTATTTAGAGTTAAAACTTTAAGAACCTAACTAAAAATTTCTGACATATGCAAATGTTCTGGTGCTAGCGTTTCTTGGCCTTTTAAAATGACTGTGTTGCGAGCTGTAGTACTTATGCGGGGGGGTGGGGGTGGCAATTTGACATCTATTTCTGTTTCAATTCAACACTTTTGGCCCTACAAAAGGATAGTTTTCCAATTTAATTACATACTGCTTGAATAAAAATCTGTCTGTGGTTAACTAAGTGTCTGGTCTTCATTAATAGATGTCTTTGTTTCATTGCTTAGAAAACAAACAGAAATGAGAAACAGAAATGCAGCATGATAACAAATATGAAATTTTGCAGATAGCTGTTTTGCTAAGTTTTCAGACATTCCAAACAGAAGTTGAGAGTTAGGGTACCATGACCTCATTAATTAAATTAAACCTTGCTTAAAGGATGCACATAGTAAAAATAGAGATCTTTTTAAATTCTAAGTGCTTAAATACATAGGGTGAATTGTTGCTATATACAAATAGGGATTATTCCTTTGGCCAGAGGTCAAGCCTAGAAAGCCCCCACAAAAGTAACTCTTAAGAAACAGAAAATTAATGATATGCTACTTGAAAAAAAACACGGAAAGAATTTGAAATATCTATGCCCCTATTGTCTGCTGGGGAGGCATGATTAAGCAGGGATTAAATCAAAGAAAAAATAATATTTACACACAATATTCAACAAACGCATTATTAATCTAGAGGGGTCTAAACTTCCTCACGTTGTGTCTAGGCTGCAGAAGCGGTGTGCGGCACCCTAGCCTTGGGCTCTTTGTTCCTCCAGACAGGAGACCAGACCAGAGCGCAGTACAGCTGCCTGCTGGCCTCGTGCCCAATTCTTATTCTGCCCATCAAAACCAGGTGGTGGAGAAGGTCAACTGTGGTTAGATTTTATTTCAATATAAGGCTGAGAAATAGCTGAGGTCTGGAATTTCAGATCGATTCAGTGATCTACTGGCCAATGAGATTGTGCTGTATCACTACATGACAGAACGTAATTTCAGGTCTAAGATCACAGAAATAATTATTAGCTCTGCAGATTCTGTGTAACTACAGCTTGTATTAACAAATTTACGCTAACTAGTTAGCTTGCGTTTATCCAGCAGTGTAGCCTGCTAATTTTCTAGGCTACTAATTCATTAATTCAATAATTTAGCTTAGAGTATTCAGAGGTCACCAGTAAGAGGGTGCTGCTGCAGTACCCAGGCTGGCTCATTTAAAGCTAACACAGACCTGCTAATGCACATTGCGGCTGTATCATTGTCTGCAGTAGGCGTTTAAAAAGAATTCAGGCATGTTTGATCCTGACAACAAAAAAGAAAAATTACTAGGCTGTGATGAAAAGCTGAACCATTTTTTCTCAGAGAGAGGAAAAGTTAAGAGCTATACAAGGTCACTGACGTCCAGCAATAGGACAGGAGAGGAAACATAGCTCGTGCTTTTGTACCTTGTGATCTTTTCCTGAAAAGTCATATTAGGAAATGTTCTTGAAGTCCTCAGAGTCCTGTCTTATCTGCATAGCTAAGGGGATAAACTAAAGTCATGTTTTGCTTACTTGGTATCCATCCCAGCTATTTCGTGGTGTGAACATGCATGATGTCGTGTGCTCTGTGACCTTATTCTGGGGGCCTCCACAATTCAGTACAAGTTTTATTTCTGTCTGTCAACTTATTCATTTTCCATTTACCTTCTGAGTATGAGAGACCATCCAGCAGTTTAAGGCCCTGTTTTCACATGACTTTCTCCATTCCTGTACAGCTATCTCATTCAAGCAAGGCAAAACAAGACTCTCTGGGGTGGCTGTGTTCCAGCATGCTGTGAGCTAGCTGGAGACTTGCACAAGCTTCTAGTGGTCCTCTGGGGTGAGCACAGCAACGAAGATCATTTTGGACGGCACGCTCTTACAGGTGATTGCTTTTTGTAAGTTGGAGGAGGGAGGGATCAAGCAGGGAGTAACTCAGTGCCAGAAAAAAAAGAAAATAAAATGCGTCTACAGGCACATTCACACTGGACAGCTCTTGATGCAGAACAGTTTGTCTCAGATTTTAGACTGGGGCAAAAAGGGCCATACTGTAGGAAATTCCCGCAGCAGAGGGAAGTGGTAACCTAGATATGGACAAAAGCAACCAAATGGACAAAGACCATGGATTTATTAAAGGACAGACTCGTGTAGAAATAGAACGGATAACAGAGGCACCAGGTAAAAGGTCTGTTATTTGTTACGGATAGAATAACAGCATCGCCGCAGTATAACCTATGCAGGTATTAGTGTGGGGGTCAGCAGATGGCATAGTATGACTGACCCTTCCTTTGGTCAAGGACAGCAGTTGTGTCACTCCCCTGTCTCCTTTTCCCCTTGGGCCCCTTTTTCTAGTGGGTATGTACGCGCATGTTCCAATATAAATTCCAACTGGGGAAAATTTACCTATGCAATTAATGACTTATTCTAGCCATAGCTTAACTGGTAACCATTAAACTTACTCAAAGGTGGGATTAGATGCTTTGTGAGAACCAAGTGCCTATCTTTTTATCTACACCGAGTTCTGTGAGTGTTATACAGGTGGTAGCATTAAAGCACTGTTCTATGGTAAGTCCCACTTGTATTAAGTGAAGAAATAATTTTGTGCTTGCAGTGTTTGGTCTCCTATCACTTTTAGTTCACAGTATCTTTTCCAGCCAAAAATATAAGGATTGGAATTATTTTTAGCTAACCTTGGCATCCTAATTCAGTATCCTTTTAATGTTCAACGGTATATTTTCCCTGTTCCTGCTTGATGAGTCTTACAAGTAACTGAAATATGAGAAAATCACAGTGGTCAGTGAAATTGCTGAAGAGAGCTAACTTCCCATATCAGTTCTACAGCTTATTGTCTCTCTCCATTCAGTGGGTTGCTGATCAGTCACTAGATCATAATAGTCTTCTACCAGATGAAAATTGTTTCTTCTTTCAGTCTGTGACCTTCAACTGATGCATATATTCTCATGGCACTTCTTTTTGAAACCACAACTGGTGAACACCCCTTCTATGTGACAGTCTCAGTCCCACAGCAAGGGCCTCCTAACCATCACAATTTCTGTGTAAGAGTGCATTAATATGAAATACGATAGACTCTGTAGACTGGCAGCATGGGATATAACTGTAGAAAGGAGAGATGAAATGAAAGCACAGTAAGCACATAAAATATTAATTTCAGGCTTAGTATGATACAAAGTGCTACAGGGGTGATACTTCTTTTTGCTTTTCTGCTGTGGGCAAAACCAGATCATTATTTGGTGAAAAGGACCCTGATCCAACAAAGATTAAGCCAAAACCAAACCAAGAAAGATTCAAAGATAACCTGCTGCAAATAATTCTTGGACACAGGCCTAATGTGCATCTTGAGTTCTAGGGAAAAGGATCTGGGATGAAAGAAAAAGTGGTTGCCAATAATTTAGAGGACAACTGGGAAGTTAGAATTACAAGTTACAAAATCCAGTATAGTTTCTGGAGTTGTTCTTTCCCCTTGTGTCCAATAAGCTGCAGCATGCACATCTTTACTGGGCTGTATGAGATATACAGTATTTCACATCATCAAGTTCTTCACCTGTCTAAGGAATTCCAGATTTTAAAGGGTAATAGCCAACCATAAAGCCCTGAAATGGAATACACCTGGAGAAATGCACCTCTTATACATGAGGACCAGCTGGCACTAGAGAAAAGGAGGATAGTGTCCTGGCAATGCAGATTTGCATTACAATAGAGATCACTGTTAATTTCACTGCAAATAAGATTTTAATTTATTTTTCTTATTTGCAGGTAGATTCCCAGTACTATTTCATATGGTACATTAGTTTGTAACTGAATTCTTGATCTTGAACTATGTATGATTTTGGATAAAGAAAGAAAGAAGAGACATGAAGCCTTATGCCAAGTTTTGAACGGGGCAGACAAAGATGCTATAACCAGAACAGCACTAGATAAATCAGTATGGGGAAAAAACCATCAACATTACATTTCCACATGGATTTAAACTACAATTCAAAGG
The DNA here is from genome assembly GCA_033124195.1 of Coracias cyanogaster. NCBI lineage: Eukaryota > Metazoa > Chordata > Aves > Coraciiformes > Coraciidae > Coracias > Coracias cyanogaster. The sequence goes on along the minus strand of JAVSBS010012670.1, from coordinate 6,761 downwards.
AAGAGACAGAAAAGGCACGTTTTGTTCTCCTGGATTTTCAGTGATAAGTGGCATGCTCTGAGTGTATGCGCTGGATTAAGCAGCGTAATGAGTTCACAGTAACATTTCTTGCTTCTGTCCGCACAGAAATGTCACAGTGTGTTCAGAAATGGGACAGTGCATTATTCCAGTGAATGCAAATAATGCTGAGCGTATTGGTAAAGAAATAGATTTGGATGTATCCTACCACCATCTAATCAGATGTGCATTCTATTGCCATCTTGCAATTGTTTCTTGCTCTGCCGTAATGCTTTTTCTGCTGCTTTCTGCAATTGTGTTGTTACTTTGAGAATAATCCATAGGTTAGGACAGAGGAGGAGGTTTTAGGAAATGGACTTATATCTCTATTGTAACTAGTGTTGGAAGGGAATAAAAGCCCTTATTTTCAAAACAGGTTAAAATCAGGTACCTAGACAAAGAAGAAATTATTGTTCTACATGTCCTGGGTTTCTTCCTCACTAGGAATTGAAATAGCCATAATCCTTTAGTTTTGTGCTTAACCCCTCTCTGTATCAGGGCAGCCCAGCTAGTAAAGTACTGAGTGCTCTGGAAGGTGGGTAAAAATCCTGATACTTAGAAGTTACTGTAAATAGATGGACATATTATGTTAATGCAAATTTACAGTATAGTGATTTTAAAGGCCTGGATTGAGTAAATTCTGCAATGAAGACATACTCTTTGGGGACAGTATTTACATTCTTAACGTTTATTATAATATTTTGCAGCTCTGAAGGCAAAAGCATGTGAATATTTCCTACAACAGTCATTTGTGTTAGTACAATGAATTACAAAGTGGGTGTAAAACATGACTAAATAAAACCCCCAAAATTAAGCCCACTGAATTAGTGTCTAAGAAACAATTCACAAGGCCAAACTGCAATGGATTCTCTGTGCTTTCAATGAACATAACTGACTGTTTATAATAATTTCACTGTTACTTGATGTCACGCATCTTATAGTAGGAGCATAGGGAATTTCATGTGCCTAGAGGTGGATAATCAGCATTTATTCAGTTCTTGGAAAGTAATAAAATTCATTTATGACTGTTCTTTATGACGGCTGCAAAGAAATACTGGTTGGCTAACAAGTCAAGCCAGTCCTGTGTTTTATGTTAACGATTAGCTGTAACATTTTCTGCTATAAAAAAATTCATTTTGCTGTTTTACATGGTATAGATATGGTGTAGACATACCCAGATGGAATGAAACGGAATGGCTAATTCACACATGTTTTGGAGCAGGCTGGTAATGCCTATGATGACTGAAGCCAGCTGACATTTCACTTTGTAAGATGCAGTTACTGTTAACTGTAAAATTTCAATCATATGGCATGAAATATCTCATGCTGAGTAATGAAATAGTTCATACTTTTAAAATAATGTTGTTTTGATCATATTAAAAGAATCCTGAGATACTTACTGACTTACTGGAAATGCCCCTCTAGCACAGTAGTTTCTTGCAACTAGTATGTCATCAAGACTACTTAAGCAAAAGCGGCACTGTTCTGGGCCTTAATGGTAAACAACTTACCTGTAGCTGCTCATGCATTTTGCCTGTGCAACTGAGCCGTTGTTTACCAGATAGTTGCTTCCTACAGAACAGGGCAAGCTTACTCTGCTGTTGAGATGAAATTATTGAACTATACCCAGACAAACCAGTTTGGCCAGTCCTTCTTTACTGGCTATTCCACTAAGAGAAGTTTATTTCAGAATGCATTGTAACTGGAAAGTTTGTAATGGAACACTGGTCCTTGCTGAGATTCAGTAGGGTAATGGCTGTTAATTCACCAGAAAGGTGTCAGCAAGGGCGTTGCAGCAATGTTGCACTCAGGGATGTGTGAATAAAAGACATCTGGGGCACTACTGACATAACATGGCATCATCCTACTAATCAGCTGGCGTCTGAATTTTCTGAAGGCTGGGAAAACATCTCACATCAAGCAAAAGTACAGGGGAGGTTGTGGAGGATAAAGAGGCTTTTTTCTTTAAGAGAAAATGAGTCAATTGCTTCCTCTTATATTAAGCTTCAGCTTACAGTTCATCCCTTGTTGTTTTCATTGTGACTATTTTTTTGTGTAGTCCAAGCCAAGAGAAAAGGAAACTGGGTAAGTCCTGCATCTGATTTCTAATGGATTTTCATCTCATGGGTTGGCAATCCCTACCTTCAACTAGGAAGCCAAGATTTCATAGAAAGAAGCCTTAATATCAAAGACGTGCCTTTGCAATTCCTCTGAAAATCTTGTCAGGTTTGGTCAAATTACAAGACTTTGTAACAGCATTTTACATGTTTGATAGACATGTGAGAGCTTAATACTTAAGTCTCAAAATATTCTGTGCTCACTTAGCAGATAAATCTCTCGCATGACCAGCCTGCAGAGCTGCCATTCAGAAATAGTAGGCATGAGTCCAGACCCCCACTGCATCACTGCTGAAAAGCTTTCCCTATAATTGCTTGTGTTGTGTTATCACTGCTGAAGAGCTTTCCCTATAATTGCTTGTGTTGTGTTTGATCAGGAAACAGAGCAGTCACTAATCTTTCAGTGATCCTCTCTTCCCTTCCTGACCTTTAATCAGCATGAAGGAAGAAACCATCCAATTTAAATAGAGAAAAAACAGGCAATAGATTATAACAAGGAGATGGGGGAGATTGAGATGAGAATGGCAAGCTGAGGAAAGAGCTGGGAACCAGGAGAAGGGTCTAATGAAGAAATGTAAGAAAAGGACCCAGGAAACTGGAGGAAGCTGAACTGAAGGGATGTTTGGGAGCCTGCTGGAAGTAATGGGTGAAGCTAGAATGAGTCATTCTGGAAACATGGGTACTTCAACACTAGAAGAAATATAATCATTAAAATATTGCCACACTCTGTTTTAATCTTATTTCAGATCTGTGTTAAGTCATGCCAGTTCATGCCCTATTTTAGAATATGTACCATACGTATCTAGGTTGATGCAGCTATTTCTGGGCATAGGTAAGTCTTTAATTTCATGTCAAATTGGTCTTAAACTGGTCTGCTTTGTCCTTGATGTCTTTCTACTTTTATTAGTAATCTCAATTAACTTGATAAACGAGAATTCTCTACCAATGTTAACCCTGTGCAGCTGGCATACATTTACAGATGAAGAAAATGAATCAGGTGAGTAATGTAATTTGCTTTTGGAAGACCACAATAAATCGGTGAACAAGCCAGGAATCTAAATTCAGGAAATTCTGACCTCCTCTTTTTTCAGGAAATCCCAATGCATGCTTCCTGCTATTTTTTCTCATTATGCTACTGCGATAACAAGCCTACTTTTCTCGTTTAATGTGTGCATTGCTCCTATTAATGTTAGCTGGTTATACTTGAGCAGCGATGAGCCAATGGTCTTCCTGACTCTGAAAGCAAACCCAGCCTATTAGTTACTGTTGCTTAATACTTCCTATCTGCAACTTTGTTGTCTGTTGCTCAAAACAAAGCTAAGAATTGTCCTCTTTGCTTTGTTTACATACTAGAGGGGGAAAAAAAAAAAGCAGACTGGTAGCCAGAAAGTTCTTTCAGTGAACAAGAGAAGGACAGACTTATTGTTTGTATGCCTACACAAGTGTATCATAATTAAAGAAATGCGGAATGGGGGTGGGAACTGAAGGAACAAGAAACAACCATGAAAGGAGAGAGGATGAGAAGGCTGGTCTTGCATATTAATGACAACTCTCCTTTAACTGGGAATTTCCTTTCACTACATTGTTCTTTTTCCTTTTTCCATCACCCATATTTTTTTTTTCTTCCTCTGCCTTCTGTGTTATTTCTCATTTGTTCCATTCTGTGCAAGAGCAGCATGGAGTTGGCTCATAGCCTAATTTCTGAGAAAGTGCAGTTCAGAGAACATGCTACCACACAGTGGGAGAAGCAGTGCTGAAAGGAACTGCTACAGAAATCAGGGCAAAACTTTCCAACATCCCTCTGCTGAAGGAAGAATTTTTAATTATTCTCAGAAGGACGACAATATCATGCTTACATGGGTGCTGATAGGTAACATTTTATTCTGTACAGATGTATTCCATTCACTTCTGCAGAATTAATGTCTTCTTGTGTAAGTGGAACATTTCAAAGCTAGGTGAAGAAGAAACAAACCAAACATCTGTAGGGTGTCAGGTGACTGGTCAAAACTATATTATAAATAGGTAGAAATATATTTTGATATTTCCTCCCTCTTTTCCCCTGCTGTTGTCTCTCCTTTCTGGGTAAATTATATCACCTCAATCTCACAGCACCCTTTCCCAGAGGGAATGAGCGCTATGGTAATCCTTGTAATAAACCAGACACCTATTCCTGTGCTCTGCTCAAAGAGAGAAAGCCAGAAAACAGATACCTCTGACCCAGTCCACAGTTCTTTATTTTTGTTGTATACTGATTTAACAAATGCCTTCTTCTGCTATTTAATCTGTCTTCTCTCTTGACTCATCATTTATTTTTGAAAAAGTTAAGTTACACACAATAAAACATATACTGAAATAATACAATATTGAATGGAGAATTTCACTGAAGTGAGTGGATTCAAATAAACATAATCCCAGGTAGATCTGTTCTTAAAAACTACATACCTTGAATCATTTCTGTAATATTTTTGAACTTTCACTCACTGCTTGTGTTCTCAGGAAGGGAACTACACTCTCAAGAGGCAGAAATAAGGTGGCTGTTTTTATGTTTGTTTGTTTTTTTAAATACATCTAGCCCCTCCTGACCTTAATTGACTCTCAGTTAATGGCACATGGTAATCCTCTATACATACATACAGAGTCTCAGTGATTTTTTTACACTTCTGCATGAGCATCCTCTGAGTGGCTCTTCAGTGGGGGCAGGGTGGGGAGGAAACCATAAAAACTAGGAAGAATTCAGTCCCCAAATATGTGGTCATTAGATTGGAAATAAATTGACTATGTAGCATACACCCACCTAGTCCTAACATAATTCCTTCACTGTGTGCTAGCAGATTGTTCCCTTGCCCTGATTATGTTGCTGACATTATGCTCACGAGGGAAATTCCTCTCTGACTCTAGATTTGATGAATTTATAATCCTGTTGATGTAAGCAAAGCTCACTGTACTTATCTAAGACCCAATTGTCCAATCAGTTCTACATATAGACCTCCAATTGCAGTAAACGGCAATGCACACCTGCAGCTGAAGAGATGATTGAGACTCTGGTTTCTCCTCTGTACCCACAACTACAAGGTTCACTTTAAGCCAGCAGCACCCCTGACAAAGGAAAAAAAACAGTCTCACCGTTTTCTCCTTCATGAGCTGCTTGTTTCTACCATTCTCTGTACAGGCACAAGTATTCACACAGGAGCACAACTGAGCCAATGAAGTTAAAATTAGCCTGGAAACAAAGGGTAAATATGTAATCTGGTTTTAAACATTCAACTATTATTAATTTTCATGCATCTAAGCTTTCTCAGCAGAAAGCCTTCAAAATTTCAGTGCAGTGTTCTGTTGTCTAGCCTATCACACTGAACGATCACTGAAAGACTAACCACAACAAGGGAGACTTAAGAAATCAGCATTGCACAAACTCAAGTAGTATGCACTGGAAATGGTTTTTTTTCATGTCCTCCCATGATGGAGGATAGGACACAGACAGTGTTTTTATTTAGAAGCGCAGCTGTGGTGCCTCATGAGAGCTGTAGTTTAGGAACTTCATGGTCCTCTTGTTTTCTGTTCACCAGGCTCTCTAGTCAGACAAAAAGGTATTACACATTGCAGTACCTCCCCTTTCAGTTGTCCAGCTTTATCCTTCTGTTCCTGCCCAACTCCTGAGCTGAACTAACCAACTAGGGATTCAATTTTCTGTCTAGTTGCAATCTCAGTGATCCAATTACTTAAGAGCAGTGATTACTGCTAGCTCCCTTCACTCTCATAATACCTTGGACACAGCTGCTTTTAGATCTTCATCCTTAGGGATTCTTTTTCTTGCCATTTAGGGAGGCGGTTCCACCTCAAAATTTAAGGACTATCCCCTGGTATCTTTCAGTTAGTGTGCCTCTGAGCTCCTGTTCCAAGTGAAGATAAGCCAGACAACCCTCACACTCACACTGGAGATTTTAATGTGACACAGATTGTCTTCTGCACCAAGCTTAAGTTACAGGTAATAGAAAATTTCGGTCATAATGCTGTCAACAATTGAGCCATGCTATGCACAGCACAGCTAAGAAGGGGCAGTTTTCAACAGGTCATTACTAGGACAAATCTGGGCAGTACCTGCTACCATGGGCAAAGAGAGGTTGTCGGCAGTAAAAAAACAAGTGCCAAGAGCTGACCCCCACGGCGACCAAATAATTTAGTGAGACTCGGAATTAGGGAAGCTAATTTCCCTGGATTTGTGTCATGAGGTTAATCGGTTCTGGCACCTAACCCCACACAGGCCCTGGGACAAGCCGAAGCTGGTCTGGCCCCGGCTGCTGCCGAGGCGGCAGGTCGCGGTCGCCGTCGCCCCTCCGCCTTCTCCCGCGTCCTCCCCACGGCCCCCGGCTCTTGGCGGCGCACGGGCGGCCCGCCGCAAGCGGGCACCCGGGGAGTGGAGCGGCGTTTACCGAAATTAACTTCCAGTGGGCTCGACGACCTGACACAGCCCACCGCGGCAGCAGCCCCGCCGCCGAAGCGGGCCTGCGCGGGAGGAGACAGCCCCCTCTCCGACAGGCGCGGAGGGGCCGCTCCCCGCCTCAGGTGCGCTGCCGCCCCCGCCTTTCC
>JAVSBS010012663.1:0-13134 GCA_033124195.1 Coracias cyanogaster | reverse complement strand
GCATCTCCTCATCCCTGGACATCCCAGCCTCCTGGGAGCTCCGGCTGGGTCAGTTCCGCATTTTTAAAGCAAATATTGAAAAGCTGCAAGTTGAGACTGTCTCCGAGTATGTCTTGGGCCATGTCTCAGTATGTGCTGCCTGGATTTCTGTCAGTTTAATAACAATGTCGGGGGTTGCAACTGGCCTTGCTCCTTCCCTCTGCTCCAAAGAAGGGGAGAAAGAAGAGGTGAAGACAGGTTTGTGGAGGCAGACCACAGACTGCCCCGTGTGCTTCTGCCTGTCCCAATCACTCTGGCTATTTCTCTGTGTTTGCCTCCCAGCCCTGCCAGCTTCGCTGACATCAGGCACCGCCACTGGGCAAAGCCACGTGAATTATTTGGGATGCTGCCCAGCACCCTCCTGGATAGCACCCTCCTGGATAGCACCCTCCTGGCAGCCCTGCCAGCTGGGCTGGGCTGATGGATTTCCTGCTGCTATCAGGGCTCCCACACCCCATGGAGGCAGCACTTCGAAACAATGCTGCTATTTACACTTTAAAGCCTCGTTAGGCAGCCAGGAAGCAGCAGGCACGGTGCATGCCGGGAAGCAGGACATCGAAGGCTTGCCCTCTTCTTCTTCACTGCTGCCGGGCTGCTGGGAGGAACAGGATGCTCCCTAGCTGAGCTGTAACTGTGCGGCCTCTTTCAAGCCCTGTTTATTTATTTATTTATATATATATATTTTTTTTTTTTTTTTTTTTTAGTTTCGCTGCTTGCACAGAAAGCACACTGGCTGCCCAGCTGGGGATGGCTCCTCTCTGGGACGGGGAGCACCGATTCCTGCCGGCAGCCGCAGGTGTAGGAGCAAGACGCCAGCGCTGCTTGGCCTTTGTCCTTGGCAGCTCTTTGCTCTGCAGGCAGGGGCTTTTCTCCCTGCCAGACACCAGGGAAGGCTCTGCATGTCCCCTGTCCAGGCAGGCAGCTCCCCAGCCAGTGCTGGTCCTCAGCTCATGGTGCGTGCCATTTCCTGGCTGTGCTGGCAGTGCCTGTAGTGCTCTTGGGAAACCTGACATTCCCCAGCTCTGGAGGCTTGGTTGGGGTTTTAACTGTTCCCCACTCCAGCAAACCCGCTGGGCACTGCACCAGAACAGCTCTCCCTGCCGGGCTGGCAGCTTGCAGGCAGGGAAGGTGGAGAAGGCAGGCAGAGGGTTGGGCAGCGCTGGGTTGTACGTGAGTCACTGGCAGAGCACCCACCTTCCTTCCCCAGGCACCTGTCTGCCTGGAGCTGCTTCCTTGCCCGAGCTCTCCTGGCAGCTCCATGCGGCACTAGCCAGCTCCATCCTGCCCCTGGCTGGGGACCTGGCCTTGGTAGAGGATGCTGAGCTGGGGCATCCCTCCACAGGGTTCCCTTCTCCCACACCTCCCTGCCAAGGAGGAGCTGTGAGGCCACCCACCTGGCCATGGGCACCATGGAGTTTGCCCAGACCTGCCCAGGCTGATCGCTTGCCAGCTGCAGCGTCAGCCTGATTTTCTCCAACCATGCACGTGTTTTTTTGCAGTGCTGGGTGAACACCTGGGGACTGCCATGGAAAGCCTCTGCCATCATCTTGGGGTCCACAAGGCATTGCATGCCTAGCCACCATGTGGCTAGCCACCGTGCCCAGTATCCTTGCTTGTACCAAGCCTGCCTGGATCCTTCATGCTCAAAACAGGAGGCAGAGCAGGGACATGGGGAGATATCGGCTGGTGCCAAGCACTGGGCTTGGTTCAGGAAGGGCCGTGGGCTGTGGGTCTGAGTCACTGCGCCGGGTAGGATGGGGCTTGCAGGGCAGTGGGGCAGTGTGAAGGGGAGAGGCGGTGATGGTGCGGTCTCCTGAACAGGGCAGCATGGCCCTTGTGTGTGTAAAAGTTCGTCTTGATGCTGCTGCTGCTGTAAAGTAATTCCGTTATTTCATCTAATACGTGTAGCGTGAGTGTCTACAGTGAATGGAGAATTTGGACGGCCTATATCAAATCCTAAGGCTATAGTTAGCGTTATTTAAAACCAATGAATCCAGTAACATTTTATGCTGCATGAAAAATAATACTTGATCGGGATGCCGGTGTTGCTGAGGGCACATAACGGGCTCGTCTCCTCTCCTCTAGATCCTGAGACAGGTCACTCAATGAAGCCCCAAAAGCAGGTTGTGTCCCTATTAACCTGATTGGGAAGGCCCAGAATGGAAATGGTTGCTTGGGTTGGAGTGGCAGGCCTGCTGTGTGCAGTCCCACCTCCAGGAGCTGGCTGTTAGGGAAGAGTATAAGAAGCAAAACAGATGGAGAGTGGTGTGTCCCCCTGGTCTCCCCGCTTCAGGACACCTTCCTGCATGCTGAGAAGCAAGATGAGGACCAAGGACAGCAAGAAACCCTGGGGCCTTTTTCCTCCCATCTCACAACAGTGAATAAAAACAAAGCACCAGAAGAGGAGACCTGCTGGGTCTGGGTTTTTTTTCTGCCCCCCTGAGGACATGGTGACCAGAAACAAGCAGTTCAGCTCCCTATCTCCAGCCACTGCTGTCTCTGCCTCATGAATTGATTAATTTTCAACAGAAGACATGCGCTTTTGGGAAGTTTCGTATGTATCAAGCACACTTTGACATTGTGTCATTCAACAGCAGCACAGAGGAAAAAAAATTATCTATGAAAATGTTAGGTAAGAGCAAGGGGCCGACATGGTTACCAGCCATACGAGAAACTGTGCCGTGCCCCACTTATCCTCGCTGCAGGCGGGCAGGAGCGAGCCGCGGGAGCAGTGAGCACCCAGTGGAGCAGCCAGGCTGGCTCCAGCCCCCTGGGACCTGTGTGGGAGCGTGCTGGGAAGAGACTGGGTTTGGCTGCCATGGTGAAAAGGCACCAGGGCTTCAAGAGGAGAAGAACTGAGTGAAGTACAGATTTTCCCCGTTGCAAGTTGGACTTAACATGGCTGAGGTGACTCCCTCTGTTTTTGAGCAGCCCTCCCTTACTCATCCATGTGTGTGATCCCTGCGACTGTGGGCTCAGGGTCCCACGCAGCCCTGGTTATTGGGTTCCTGTGTTGCAACAAGATGGACATCTTGGGTCCCAGGCTGGTGGCACCGCTTTCCTTTATGCTGATGCTTTTTGCTCCCCTCTTGCATCCATCACAGCCAAGTGGCTGCTCTGATCCTGTCCCTGCCCCTTCCCCACAGCCTGGCCTTGTGGCGGTGTCCGGATGGGCAGCAGCCTGCCTGGCACCTCCTGGATGCTTCCCTCCACTGCTGGGCTCACTTTCTGCAGCACCAGGTGGCAATCCTCGCAGCTTGTGGGAGTTGGGAAGCGCCCGGCCCGGGGCTGCACACAGGCGGGCAACTGATGGGGATCCCGCCTTGGCCCTGGCTGTGGCCAGCAACCCGGCGCGGCCAGCTTTGGGGCCCCCGCCTGCGAGGAGACATCCCGTGTGTGGCAGGGCCGGCTGAGCCGGTGGAGCCGGAGCTGCCTGGCAGCCTGCCTGCCGCTGCGCCCCATCCAGGTCAGCCCGTCTGCCTGCCGCTGGGGAAGAGCCGCGTGCCTCGGCAGCGCCTGGGCGCAGCGTGCCGGGTCCTGCCGGCGGCGGGGCGTGCTGGGGCTCCCATGGGGCTCAGGAGGAGCGCTGGCAGCCGCCGCTCCTGGGAACCTGCCCCAGCGGCAGGAGGGGCCAGCGAGCATGGGAGCCCTGGGCTGCCCCTTGGGTGCTTGGATGGGGCCGGCTGTGCTGGTGTGACTGGATCCGACGGGCATCCCTGTCTCTCATTGGCGGGCCTGGGGCTCCCCAGGCTTCTTTCAGGGATGGGTGCTGGCTTGCACATGTTGAACACCCCGTTGCATACTCTCTGGCCCTCCGTGGGCTCCTGGTCCATTGCCCTGGTGCTGCAGGGGACAGCAAAGTGTCAGGGTGGTTTGGTGAGGGCTGGGGGCTGGAGTGGGGGATCACTCCCTCTGCCTGGAACCTGGTGGCCGCTGGCTGGCCCAAGCGGCAGATGGTGACTGCCTGGGGACCCGCCATCCGTCCCTCCGGGTGATTATTCACCCGTCGCCATGACGATAGAAAGGTCAGCGAAAAGATCCCGTGTGATTCCTGGGTCAGGTTGGTGGGATTAAGAGTGGTGCTGGAGGGAGGGCTGGGGGGAGGATAGGGTTCAGCCAGCACCTCCTCCTGGCTCATCAGCTGCACTGTCCTCCGTGGGCAGCATCCCGAGAGCCTGGCCAGCTGAGAACGGACAAACTCGGAGCACCAGTGGAAAATCCCTGGGATGGGGCTGGGCCTCTCTGGCTGCTGACAGGGAGAGCTCAGCCCTGATCCTGTGGGTCCCATCCTGCACAGGGGAGGCCTGGAGCCTGTGGGGTGAAGGGGCTGTGCTGGCATTGGAGTGCAGCAGAGGAGGGATGGGGCTGTACTGATGAGGGCTTGTCTTGTCTTGCATCCTTCCTTGTCCTCCTCACAGCAGAGTATCTCACCTTTCAAGGTGTCCCAGGCTGACCCATGTGCCCTCTCTCTCTCCAGGCTGTTCCTCTAAGTCATTCAAGCTGTACTCGCCAAAGGAGCCCCCGAACGGCAACGCCTTCCCCCCCTTCCACCCAGGCACCATGCTGGATCGAGATGTGGGGTAAGCTGGGGCCCAGGGAGGGGTCTGTGAGGTTGGAGGTTCTCTGCAGTCTGCACCCCAGGGTCTCTCTGTCAAGTTCCCCAGCCAGCGTACACAGACTGCGGTGTGTGGAGTTGAGTTAGCGCAAGGGGAGAGAGGGAATTGGAGCAGACAGAGGTAGGACTGGGTGGAGAAGTGGTGATATTTGGGATGAAGAGAGCACTTAGATTACGGAGCTCCGCAAGGCCAAGCTCCTGGAATGACCCAGGCAAGGGAGCGCTCCCAGCTCCTGCTGCAACAGCCTCTTCTCCAGCCTCCATCCTTCCTGGCACCAACTCCAGCTGCAGAGGATCTGAGCCTGTCTCCAGAGAGCCATAGGTCCTGGGTGTGGTGGAGCAGCCACTTGTGTTGGTGTGCAAAGCGCAGTTTAAGGGTTGCAGGTTTCCCCAAGGGGCCGTCGGATGTTGGCAGCCAGGGTGCAGCCCACGCCATGCTTGAGGTCTCACCTCCACTGAGCCCAACAGCCTGCTGCTGGAGGCAGGGAAGGGGGAGCTGCAGTGGGCAGGGATAGGGACACTCACCAGCACTGACCTTCCTGTGTTTCTTCCCCCTCCGCCCCCCAGACCTACTCCCATGTACCCACCGACGTACCTGGAGCCTGGAATCGGGTAAGCACGGGGGCCTGGCGAGGACCCTGCTGAGGGGTGAGCTCATGCCCATGGCAGGGATGCCTCGGCAGGGCCAGCACACTGCTGGCAGGGGTTTGGAGGGGGTTGCTCGCACTCTGCTCAGCCCTTGGGGGGGCTGTGCATCCCCCTGCCACAGGCTCGGGAACCCTCCCTACCCTGTGGCTGCCTGCCCTTCTGACTGCTTGTTCTGTTCCCTTGGCAGGAGGCATACGCCATATGGGAACCAGACTGACTACAGGATATTTGAGCTCAACAAGCGGCTGCAGAACTGGACAGAGGTGGGGAGCTGGGGGAGAGAGAGAGGTGGCCAGGGGCAGGGGGATGCTCCCAGGTGTATGTTTTGGGAATGGGGTCCTCTGCACTGCCTGCCCTCATGAGCTGCCTTGGCTCTAGGAGGAATCCCCTTGGCAGTGGGGTCCTGCCCCGCTGTGCAGGTCCCCAGGTCTCTCCCTTGGCCATGGGGCAGGGCTCGTCATCTCTGTCGCCGAGCGCTCAACCAGGAGCACAGCCCTCTGCAGGCTGAGCGTGTTGTTGCTGTGCCTGGCAGCCAGCAGCTGTCTGTCTGTCTGTCTCCCTTCTCTATAACCTGGCATCTCTCTGCTGTCCCCAGGAATGTGACAATCTGTGGTGGGACGCCTTTACCACAGAGTTCTTTGAGGATGACGCCATGTTAACAATCACTTTCTGCTTGGAGGATGGACCAAAGAGATACAGTGAGTAACAGCTTGAGCCCTCTTTCCCCAGGGCATTGCCCTCCCTGGCAGGAGATGTGGTGGTTACACTCTGAGTGCTCTGTGCTCAGGTGCCTCCAGCCAGCAGGGCATGGGGAACCCCCTCGCTGTGCAGCCCCAAGGCACGTCTGGGTGAGCCAGGTTTTCTGACATTATCTTCCTCCTTCTCCTGCTCCAGCAATTGGCCGGACTCTGATTCCCCGCTACTTCCGCAGCATCTTTGAAGGGGGAGCTACAGAGCTCTACTATGTGCTCAAGCATCCCAAGGAGTCCTTCCACAACAACTTCGTCTCACTGGACTGCGACCAGTGCACCATGGTCACCCAGCACGGCAAGCCTATGTTCACCCAGGTACCAGTGGCACCCACAGCTTCTCTTGCCCCTCATGCCTTGGCCTGATGTCCCCCAACAGTGGCTGCAGGCCCACAGGACAAGGGATGCTGATTTCCATGACTTGTTGAGTGCAAACTGTAATTCCAGATGCCTCAGCCAGTCCTGCAGCATCTTCCTTTTGCAGAGATCCTCTCTCCATAGTGGGTTTGCCTTGTGCTGAGTTTTATGGCAGGCCAGCTGGGGCGAGCCACTGGGAGGGTGTGCCAGTGTGCAGCAGTGGGTTCCCAGGGACTCTGGGCTGGGGAAAGTGGGAGCAGCCTGTGCCTGACCCTGTGCCCTGCCCAGGTATGTGTGGAGGGGCGGCTTTACCTCGAGTTTATGTTCGACGACATGATGAGGATAAAGACGTGGCATTTCAGCATCCGCCAGCATCGAGAGCTCATCCCTCGCAGCATCCTTGCCATGCATGTGAGTACAACTCCAGAAGAACTCCCACAGCATGAATGACACAGGGCTTCTGAGCTCTTCGCCCTACCACACAGGCTGGGGGGATATCAACCCTGTTGCCCCATCGCAGGCTGGGCCACAGGAGGGCTGTCTCCAGCGCAGATGTGGCTGAGACATCTGTCCCTCTCACTCCTAGGCACAGGACCCCCAAATGCTGGACCAGTTATCCAAGAACATCACACGCTGTGGGCTCTCAAACTCCACACTCAACTACCTCCGAGTAAGTGTCTAGGTGGGGGGAGGAACCTCAGGTGGCCAATGTCTTGTGCTGTCAGCTACCCAACGCCCAGCTGCCCTGGGGTATGGCGAGGCAGCGGGGCAGACTCTGCAAGAAGGGCTGCAGAGAGTTGTGGGGCAGTGGGTCTGACAGAGCCCGCAGACTCCCAACACAGCTTGGGTCGGTGCAGCACAAACGGCTGCCTGACAGAGGGGCATTTGCTGATGCCTGGAGCATCACGATCTAACCCTGCATCTCTCTGTTCCCTGCAGCTCTGTGTAATCCTAGAACCAATGCAGGAGCTCATGTCACGGCACAAGACCTACAGCCTCAGTCCCCGGGACTGCCTCAAGACTTGCCTCTTCCAGAAGTGGCAACGGATGGTCGCTCCGCCTGGTGAGTCTCATGCTGCCTGCAGTGTGCCTGCGGGTCTCTGGGGCTGTCTGCTCAGGCCCTGCCCTCAGCGCAGGCTTCTTCCAGCCGCAGAGCCTGTCCCTGGCCTTGTCTTGTGAGGCTGGGGATGGTGAGTCAGGCAGCCGGTTTCCTTCTCTGCTGGGCTGCCTTCCCGCTGGGGCAGAGTGGGGCTGCAGGCAGCCAGCACTCCCTGCCCAGGGGCTGCCAGCTCCTCATGGAAAGCAAAGCAGGGACTGAAATCTTCCCTGCACCCTCTCCTGGCCTCTGCACGGGGGAGGACGGTGAAGCTGTGGAGGGGACAAGGGTGGTAATGCTGCCCCAGGGGGAATGTGGTCCTTGCAGAGAAGGAGCTGGGGGGCACCGGCTCCTCCTTGTTGAGACTGACCGCGTCTCTCTCCTCCGCCAGCGGAGCCAGCGCGGCAGCAGCCCAGCAAGCGCCGGAAAAGGAAGATGTCGGGGGGCAGCACCATGAGCTCTGGCGGGGGAAACACCAACAACAGCAACAGCAAGAAGAAGAGCCCAGCCAGCACCTTTGCTCTGTCCAGTCAGGTACCTGTAAGCATCCCGTTTCCATTCTCTCTTCCTCCCTCGGGGTGGAGGGGAGGGTTCCCTGCCCCGGGAGTAGCTAGGGGTAGACCCCTGAGGCTGCCTGTCTGAGCTCCCCTGGCTCTCTCTGGGTGATGGGGAGAAGGGGGGGTGTCCCAGCTGCCTTTCCTGATCTGCTTTGCTCTCCTGCAAGGGGGTGAGGTGTGCTGCCCTGCACGGTGCCCGAGCCTTAGGTCCTGTGATGGTGATGAGGAGGTGGCCCTGTGGCTGGGAAGGGGACTGTGGTGTTGGGGGGGGATCTGGCGGCCCGGGCTCCCCCCACCTCGATTATGTTTCGGGACCGTCTCCCCTTTCAGGATGTGATGGTGGTAGGCGAGCCGACGCTGATGGGGGGGGAGTTTGGGGACGAGGACGAGCGGCTCATCACCCGGCTGGAGAACACGCAGTTTGACGCCGCCAACGGCATTGACGACGAGGACAGCTTCAACAACTCGCCGGCACTGGGGGCCAACAGCCCCTGGAACAGCAAACCTCCCTCCAGCCAGGAGAGCAAGTCAGAGAACCCCACGTCGCAGGCGTCGCAGTAACGGCCCCCCCGCCGCCCCGTGGACTCAGTCCCAACCGATCTACCTGTACATTTGCAATGGAGAGTGACTGGGAAGCGGCGAGGTACCGGGGGCGGATCAGCGCCACGCGGCCCGCCACGGGGTGCACGGCCTGGGGCTCGCACCAGGCGGGCAGCCCCCAGCCCTCTCCCCCCGCCGCCTCCCCGCTCCCCCCATGCCCGCCTCCCCGCCAGACCCAAGGGCAGGGGTGGCTTTCTGGGGCCGTAGCTTCGTTATATCCCCCTTCTCCCTTTTCCTCCCTGCTTCTTCCCGGAGAGCTTCTCATCGCCACCCCAGTGTGCCCAGCCCCTGCCTGCTGAGCAGGGGGAATTAGGAGGGAAGTGTCGGCAGTGGCTGGCGCGACCGGGAAGCTGTTGGCGTGCAGAGGCCGTGTGTTGGGGTCTGGCACAGCCCAGAGACCCTCCTCCTCTTCCTCCTCCTCCGCCTTGGGTCCTATGGCTGGGGTTTGCTGGGCAGCCACTTTCAGTGGGGTTGTACATCCCCGGCCTAAACTGGGGCTGGGGAAGGGGAACTGGTGATGGAAAGCCTTTCCCATGCCCCGGGCTCTGCCACAGAGCCTCCTTGGCCAGGGTCAGATCCTGCTGTGCTGGGGTGGTGTCGAGGATAGGGCCCCATTGCGTTTCCCTGCTCTCCTGCACCCTCCCCTCCCCTCGCTCCGCAGGGGTGAGAGCACAGCAGGGCCGTGGGGGGACTCTGTATATAGAAAGTGTGTGGTGGGGGGCTGGGGGGGGCACAGAGGACCCGCGGCTCTGCCAGAGCAGCCGGTGCCCTGGCTCCCTGCCCACAGCCCCTGCGTTTCCCCCTGCCCCATGTGAGTCTGCCTGGGGCCCCTTTGCAACCCCTGGCTCCTGGTACCTCCTACTTTTGTCTTTTTTTAAGAAAAAAAATAATATTATTAAAATTGTAAGTTTAAAAAAAAGAAAGAAAAAAAAAATGGGACAAGCCCCCCTTCCTCCCCAGCCCCTTCGCTGGTTCCCCCCTCCCCACCCTGAGTCCTCTCACCCTGTCCTGACTTTTGTACAGGCTTCTTCTCTTGGGAGTCTCGTTTTATATCCAGTTCGGAGAGCTTCAAACCAAGGAGAGACTTTGCAGACTTCCTTTCTAATCCCTCCAGGGGCGGGGGTGGCAGCCCCCCGCCTCCCTCCTCAATGTAAATCTTGTGTGCTGTTGTCCCCGCTCCCCCTCCTCGGGTTCGTGTACCTCGTGCTTGTACATTTCCGCGCTGTAGACAGTGTGTACGATACTGTTCTTTCAATGTGTTATCACTAGAGCAGGTGCCTCCATTGATGTTAGGGAAACGATGAGAAAAATAATAATTTTGGGGGTTTTTTTTGGTTTAAAAAAAAAAAAAAAGAAAAAAAATAATCCCTTCCAAGGCTTCTTCCAAGGAGAAGACTAGAGGTGCTGGGGGAGGGTGTTTGCGCTCACAAGCCCACCCCAGCAGCCTCAGAAGGGGGTTTGGGGGGGCAGACAGGGGTCAGGGCTGCCCATGGGCACCCCCAGGCACAGCTCTGAGGTGTGGTTGCAGTGAGCACTGCGGCAGGGGTGGCCAGGGTTGGGGCTGCTGCCCTGGAGGAGTGGGTGTGTGTGCCAGAGTGCGTGTTCGAGAGGTCTGAGTGTCTGTGCGAGTGTAAGGGAGCCTGGGGCAGGTGGAGCAGCCCTGCGGTTTGGGGGAGAGGAGGGTACACCCCAGTCTCTCCACCAGACCACCCCCTCAGCTCCCCGCTGGGCATCCTGCAAGCATGTGTCCCACTGCCCGATGGGGCTGGGGGCTAGCAGGTGTCCCTGGGGGGCAGCCCCCAGCACGGGGTCTCTGGCTGCAGCAGGAGTGTTGCCTGTACTCTGTGTCTCACCTACTCGTGGCTGGGACTGCAGGGTGTGGCCCAGCCAGACGGGGGGACACTCTGTGTCCCCTTTTCTCCTGCTGTCCCTGGGGTCAAGCAGGGAGATGGGAGCCCCTTGGCTCAGCCCTTGCCTGATCTCAAGCCCAAAATCCCTGGAGAGACACCTGCGTCGGCTCCTTGTCCCCTCTGTGGGCAGCCCAGAGGTGGGGGGCTCAGCCCTGCAGCCCCCCAGCTGCAGGCACAGGGATCCCCGTGGCCCCTTTGCAGGTAGGGGGTAAGCTCCCAGGGTGGGAGCCCGGCGTGGCAGGGAGGGGGGCTCTGCTTTGCAATTAAGGTACAGTTCTCGCCGCCGCGCTGCTGGGCACCTGTGGAGGGTGTGGAGCTCCTCGCTGCCCCCCCCCCAGGCACAATGTAATGCCTTTTTATTTCTTTTTTTTTTTTTTTTTTGACTCCTCCCCTCCATAGTTTGTGCCATTTATGAGTCATGTATGGTACCAATAAAATGACTTTTTGTTTTGAGGCTGTTGTGAGCACTTCTTTCTGAGCATGGGACCCAGCCGATGTGGGCAAGGCAGAGGAGGTCCGCTCGTGCCCCAGTGCCCTGGCAGCGGGTGCAGGCACAGGGTTCGCTGTGCTCCTGGGATGATGATGGCTCACCTCGGGCTGCTGGTTCCCAGCCAGGCCCTGCTGGCTCCCTGCCATGCCGTGGAAAGCAGAAATCCCAGCAAGGACAGGGCACAGGGCTTCTGGGAAACAACATTGTCCCTGAGCCAGAGCAAACAAGCAGCTTGGGGCCTGTCTGGACACCAAGGTGTTGGGCACATCGCCTGGGGAGCAGTGGGGGCAGCACGGTCCTGATGTGGGAACAGGACAGCAGCTGAGCAGCATGGAGGTGTTCTGGGAGGGGGCCAGAGGAGGGACAGGTTTGCCCTCCCGAGGGGAAGGCACAGCTCTAGCCTTCGTAGAGACTACCTCGATCTTCCAGAAGCTGGAGGACCCCATGCCAGCACTGGGAGCAAGATGCTGGTTCCCAGTTCCCCTAGACCAGGGCAGTGAGCTGACCCCAGAGACTGCATTTTGGCATCCCCACTGGGTGGGGGATCTGGGGGCAGCTGAGTCCAGCCCTCAGCCATGGGGACACAGTGGGCTTAAACTGTGGCTTCCTCACCACGCAACTGCCCTGGCCAAACATGCAGGGCAAGGAGCATGTGGCTGTGGGCAATGCTGGGGCAAGGGTACGTCTGGCAGTAATGGGTGAATAAAAAGGGATGTAGGCTCTTAAAATAGGGCTGATGCAGTGGAGGGTGGGGGGCAGGATGGGCCTCTACCCTCAGAGCAGGAACAGGGCCGGGACTGACATCTGCGCTGAGGGTTGTCACCTTATCATCCTTCCCTCTGACAGGGCTGGGGCTGGTGGGGCTGCAGGTGGGAGCTTGCAGCTGGGCAGAGGGGAACAAGGCAGCCCCAGTGAGCCCTTGATGTGGTGGCATCTCAGGCTGAGGTGTCAACACCCTTGCTCCAGACCTGCACCAGGCTCCAGCAGCCTCAACAGGATGCCCTAGCCTAAAGGGGAGCAATGCCCTGCAGAAGCAGATCCTTCCATCTGTGAAGGATCCCATGGATGCCTAGTCAGACCCTGCCCACAAGTGGCCATGGGAACTGGGCATGCATCGATGTGGGGGAGTGCAGCACCCAGGGCAGCTGGCCCTGGTGCCTGGCTCTGCACGTGCCTCCTGCCCCCAGGAGCTAGCAGAGGGCCCCAAGGCGACACTTTGGGGTTGAGGTCTGGGCTGGAAAGCCCAAGGATACCTGTGAAACCCACAAACCTCCCTCCTCACATTAGCCCCAGTGCTGTTGGAAACTTGCTTGTTCCTGCCTTTTTTTTCTCCCTTTTTTTTGGGGTGGGAAGGGGGGGAGGGTGTGGGCATCTGTGTTCACCACTGCCCTGCCCCAGTGCCAGTAGTGAGCCAAAGGATCCCACATAGCACCCAGCCCAGGTTAGGCCAGGAGGAAACCCTATGGCAGGGCTGCCTTTGTCCCTGTGCCACCTTCACCCAAGGTCCTGGAGAGCAGCGATGCCTGCTCGTGCCAGGGAGAGTTAAGCAGTAACCCGGGAGGTGGCAGCCAGCAAGCCATCAGCACTGGGGGGGTGAGGAGCCCGGGCATGCTGGCACGGCTCACCCAGACTCCTCACTGGTGTGTCCAAAAGCACATGGTGCCCATGCAGGGACACAGGGCTTGGCCAGGGGCCAAGGACCATGCTGGAGGCACCGGCTGCCCTGGGGAGGGAGGCTGGGGGTGTGTGTGGCACGGCTGAGGGCTGGCAGGGGGGCACGGTGGGTAGCGTGGGGTGGTCTGGGCACAGGAGCTGGGTCTGGCAGTGTGAGGCCAGAGCTGGGTCTCTGTGAGGCAGAGAAGGAGCCTCACCTGGGCGTGGGGCAGAGAGGCTGGGGGCGCTGGGGGCACTGGGCTCTCCCAGGTGGGATAGGACAGGAGCTGGGGACTATGGGGACAGAGGCAGGATGTCAGGGTGGGATGGAGCAGAAGCAGGAGGCCACCCGGGGTGGAGGCGGGGTGCTGGGGCAGTTTGGGGCAGGAGCGGGGGTCCCCCGGGGCGCGGCGGGGCGGG
>JAVSBS010012662.1:2694-20610 GCA_033124195.1 Coracias cyanogaster | reverse complement strand
TCTGCTAAGGAGGGGAAGGAAAGGGGGGGTGATAGAGAGGCTTGGTGGGCGCTCAGCCAAGGTTAACCCACCACAAAAATATAGTAAAGGAACATAGAAATAGACATTATTCAAGACCAACAAAAAGACTGCCGTTGTTTATACCTAGTGTCAAATACACCGCGTAAACAAGAAAGAGAAGATACCACCTCTTTCATCTAGAGCAGGTGCAGACACAGCACCTAGATGCTGCCCAAGAAAGATGGCTTTACGTTAACAAGATTTCCATCCTTTCTATAGGAGATTTGCCATTCATTTTCTGTAACTGGATACCAGTAATTCATTCTATGATTCCATGATTTTAGATATCAAGGTGGAACACTTCTCAGCTCTTAGCAACCACAGTAACAGCCTATATTTTATTTACCAAGAAATATTCCTTCTATTTCTTCAGAACATAGCATATTCTAAACTATATTCTCATTTCTCTTAGACTTATGCTCGAGCTATTGCATGTACTGTAGGAAATGCTGTTATTCGTAAGTATGGTCTTTTGTGTTAAGAAAGATAAATGTCAGACTCATTAATTATGTATCTATAATTAGATACTGCTGAAAATGAGCTGAAACTTGTTTTGACATCTTCTTTGAAGAATGTATTTGTACATTGCATGTAACACTGCATATATGCATTTGCAAAACCTGAACTAGCTGAATGGCAGCTATGTACAAAAGCCAGCAAGCTTTGACAGGGTAAACAAAATCAAAGAAAAGCATAGCTGAAGAGTTAATAAGCACCGACTTACAGGAGGGAAATCCGCATGAGACAGCTTGCTCAGAAAAAGCTAAACGGCCATCAAGAGGAAAAGAACTCTCTGACCAAGAATACATGATGAAAGCTGCACTTTGTTGATTGCAGAAAGTTTTCTTTTAAATACAACCTTCTAAGTGTTTAACTAATTTCCAAGAAGCTTGATTGTACTTCACTCAACCTCAGGGTTTTTTTCCTACTAATTTGTAGATAGATTGTACCTTCAGGCAGACCCAGGAACATGGGGTGTGTGCTCGAGCGGCAGGAACCCAAGAGTAAGCGTGGGAGGCATCGTCCTCCAGCAACAGAACGTCGCTCCCTTCCCCCACAGAGCCAAAGGAGACAATCAACCCTACTGTTAACTGGGAATTTAAGTATGAAAACCAGCAGTGCGCAGAACATGCTGCACGATGGAAGCAAACTCTTCTGCCTTTTGCACAATCCAGGAATTTAAAGAGGTAATGTCAGCAACCTTTCCGAGTAAGTGGTCCCATGTACGAGGAAACCACACGTGAACTTAATAACAGTAATAATAATAGGAGAAGTATTTAATGAAGACTCAGGAAGAACTATGTTCTTATTGCAGGATAATGACAAACAGTTTGACAATGCTGTTTCTGGGGCTGAATAAACAATTCAGCCTTATCACAGCTGTTGGACTTCAACACCCAGCATTTAAGTGCTGTTATGGTCACAAAAGTGACTCTGTAAAAATAATACCTTCTTACTCAAGAGAGCTGCTGCTTCTGTATTTTCTGAGTCATCTGTGATACCTTTACGGATAAAACAAGTTGTTACTAATGATAGCATGGCAGGGCTAATCCAGCTCTAAGAGGGGAGGCTGGATCCTCGTTTGTCTCACCATGATGCAGGTCTGGCTGTGGTACGTAGCCCACGCCTCCACTAGAGATGCAATGCAGGAGCACGGCAGAAAAACCATTAGGATTAGGCACAGTCCCTACATTTCTCTTAGGGCCAAACACTTCAGTCTCCCAAGGCCAAGCAACCGCCTTCTTGAGATGGGAACAAGCAGAGGCATTTGCCCTGAAGGCACCTTCCAAGCCACAGCCTATCTTCTATAAGTCCATGGCGCTGCAGAAGACAAGCAGCCACTGCAACTACCCTTATCCCCATGCCACCCTTTCCAGATCGCGAGTTAAGACAAATCCAGGTTCTAAAGCAGAGGGGTCTACTAGCCATGCCTTTACTTTTGCACATTTCAGAAACAAAGTAGCCTTCAGTTGGGATAAGGCCTTTGACTGATGTCACGAACTCTACTGGTCGCTTCACCCTCAGTGAACTGTTTCAAAAAGGAGTAATCCCCTTGTTGCTGATCCTAAAGCCTACTACAGCAGGTACAGCTTGGCAGCTCCTCACAAGCATGGTGTTGCCGGCACTTGCCACTTTATCCCTGGGCTGCCTCACACTCTCCATAGATAAAAAGCCATTACATCACCAGTGTGCAAACAGACTCAACACAGGAATATAAAATGGTCAGTGGGACTTCTCCCATGGCAGGTGTACATTAAAATGAGCAGTTGCCATAAAACTGAGAAAGGTAAACAGCTAATTTTTGCTGTTCCTTTTAGAGTTCCTTCAAAACCAAAAAGGAACAGGAAAACTACATCCCTTCTTCCTAAGGATCTAGCAAAGAAGAAATTGGAGCAAATGTAAGGGTATGGGAAATTAAAATACATTTTAACCTTAGACAATTTCAATGTTTCTGCATCTGTAAGCGACCACAGTACCGCAGTTCTATTTTATGCCAGTACCGTTCACTTTGAAGGACATAATCACCAGAAAGGCAAGTTTTTCATCTGTAAAGCTCTCCCCAAATGCCATCAACACAGCAGTGCTTTCAAACCCACTCACTGCATTCAAAACAACTTGAAACACTGTTGTGGACACTGCTCTTTATCTTGTGCAAATCAGCAAAGGGAAGAAGCTTATTTCCTGATTAGTGATTCCTCCGTGGTAGTGCTGGGGAGGGAGAACCTGCCTACAAAATCTTACCTGCTTCGAAATATCATCCTGTCTATAAACAGATGGCTGCTCCTCATGGGATACTGTCCTCTCCAGGAATGCTGCACTAAGTCCTGAACCTCTTCCAATGTAGCCCTGAGCAGGCTGTGCTCCTAGCAAAGGTGAAGAAAGTTAGAAATGGAACGGAGCCAATCTGTACATATAAAAGCTCTAAATTCATTACTCTCAATTAAAATGAATGAGGATAAGGATCGCTTCCAAGTACACCAATCAAAGAAAGTACTTGCTGCAGGAAAACAGAAGACACTGGTGTACACATGGAGGAATTTATTCACGTATTAACAAAATGTGTGCAGGCAAATATACATGAAGCTGGCAGTTTATTTCTCACTGCACAAGTTGCAACTAGCTAGGAACGATGGGTTCAAACTCTAGAGTTACCTATTTTTCTTTTCAAAAAATTAAAAAGCCAGTTTCTTCAAGAACTCCTTGTATGCCTGCACATCTGATTTTACAAAAACACAAGGGGCACTGAAACCAGAGTCTTCAATGCAGCATAAACAGATCTCTGATGCTTAGTAGACAAGTACAAGTTTGCCTCCACACTAATTTGTTCTCTTAACTGTTCTATTAACTTCAGAGCACCATAAGCACCCTTAACCCTTCTGAAATC
Organism: Coracias cyanogaster; assembly: GCA_033124195.1. Taxonomy (NCBI): domain Eukaryota; kingdom Metazoa; phylum Chordata; class Aves; order Coraciiformes; family Coraciidae; genus Coracias; species Coracias cyanogaster. Next base: position 17,165 of record JAVSBS010012662.1, on the reverse strand, counting down.
AAAAGCCAGAGAAACTGCTGAGTGCTACAGAGTTACCTCTTGAGGGGAAACAAAAATCCTCAAAAAACTCCTAATGGTTCTTATTGTTGACAAAAATACAGCCCTTGACGGTAGTGATCTATTTATCATTGTGGTTTTGCTTCACCTTTTATTTTGATTGCAATAGGAACAAAGCTGAGGTTTGGGGCAATAGAAATAGCTATCAATTGGCTAAGAGTAGGATGGATTAATTTGGTTTTGTAGCTGCCAGATACTCTTTGATGACATTAAGGATGCTACAGCAGCACACCGGCAATCCAGGAGGTTTCTGGAATGCATCAATGACAACTTCCTTCTCCAGGTGGTAGAGGAACCTACGAGAAGAGGTGTTATGCTGGACCTAGTCCTTACCAACAAGGAGAGGCTGGTGGCTAATGTAAAGCTCAAGGGCAGCCTTGGCTGCATTGACCATGAAATGACGGAATTCAAGATCCTCAGGGCAACAAGGAGGGTGCATAGTAATCTCACCACCTTGGACTTCAGGCGAGCAGACTTTGCTCTCTTGAGGGATCTGCTTGGTGAAGTACTGTGGGACAAAGCCCTGAAGGGGAGAGGAGCCTAAGATAGCCAGTCAGTATTCAAGGAACACTTCTTCCAAGCCCAAGAACAATGTATCCTGAAAAAGAAGGCGGTCAGCAAGAAAGCCAGGAGGCCTGCATGGATAAACAAGGAGCTCCTGGACACACTTAGACGCAAAAAGAGAACGTACAAAGAGTGAAAACAAGGACAGGTAGACTGAGAGGACTACAAAGAAGTTGTCCAAGCAGCCAGGGATCAGGTTAGGAAAGCAAAAGCCCAGATAGAGTCAAATCTGGCCAGGGAAATTAAGGGCAACAAGAAAAACTTTTACAGGTATATCAGTGATAAAAACAGGGCTAGAGATGTGGGACCTCGCCAGAAGGAACCAGGAGATGTGGCCACAAGGGATACGGAGAAGGCCTCAGTCTTCACTGGCAAGGGCTTGACACACCATCCAGCTTGCAGAAAGCAAAGGTAGGGGCTGGGAGAAGGAAGATTTGCCCACTGTAAGTAAAGATCAGGTTCGAGACCATCTAAAGAACCTGAACATGCACAAGTCTACAATGAGTCCACAATGAGATCCATCTGCGGGCCCTGAAGGACCTGGCAGACCAGTTGCCAAGCTGCTTTCCATCATATCTCAGAAGCCATCATGGTCTGGTAAAGTGCACGCTGACTGGAAAAGTGGAAACATCATCCCCATTTTCAAAAAGGGAAATAAGGAAGACCTCAGCAACTACAGGCTGGTCAGTCTGACCTCTGTGCACGGCCAGATCATGGAGCAGATCCTCCTGAAGCCTCTGCTAAGGCACATGGAAAATGAGGAGGTGATTGCTGGCAACCAGCATTGCTTCACCAAGGGCAAATTGTGCGTGACAAACCTGGTGGCCTTATACGACACAGTAATGGTGTCAGTGGATAAGGAAAGGGCAACTGATGTTATCTAGATGGACTTAAGCAAAGCCTTCAACACTGTCCTGCATGACATCCTGGTCTCTAAATTGGAGAGACATGGATTTGAGGGATGGACAACTTGATGGATAAGGAATTGGCTGGATGGTCGCACTCAAACAGATGTGGTCAACAGCTTGATGTCCAAGTGGAGGTCCGTTATAGTGGTGTTCCTCCGAGATCAGTAATGGGACCTGTCCTGTTTAACACCTTCATTGGTGACGTGGACAGTGGCGTTGAGTGCACCCTCAGCAAGTTTGTGGATGACACCAAGCTGTGTGGTGTGTTTGACACGATGGAGGGAAGGAATACCACCCAGAGGGACCTTCTCAGGATTGAGAGGTAGGCCCATGCCAACCTCATGAAGTTTAACAAGGCCAAGTGCAAGGTCCTGCACCTGGGTCAGGGCAATCCCAAGCACAAACACAGGCTGGGCAATGAGTGGATTGCGAGCAGCCCTGAGGAGAAAGACTTGGGGGTGCTGGTTGATGAAGAGCTCAACATGAGCCAGCAGTGTGCAAGTGCAGCCCAGAAAGCCAACCGTATCCTGGGCTGCATCAAAAGACGTGTGACCAGCAGGTGGAGAGAGGTGATTCTGCCCTTCCACTTTGCACTCATGAGACCCCACCTGGAGTACTGTGTCCAGCTCTGGAGTCCTCAGCACAAGAAGGACATGGACCTGTTGGAGAGGTCCAGAGGAGGGCTACAAAGATGAATAGAGGGCTGGAATACCTCTGCTGTGAAGACAGGCTGAGAGAATTTGGCTTCAGCCTGGAGAAGAGAAGGCTCAAGGGAGACCTTATTGAAGCCTACCAGTATCTGAAGGGGGCCTATGAGAAAGCTGGGGAGGGACGTTTTACAAAGGCCTGCAGTGATAGGACAAGGGGTAATGGGTTCAAAATGGAAGAGGGTAGATTTAGGTTGGAAATTAGGAGGAAATTCTTCATGCTGAGGGTGGTGAGACACTGGAACAGGTTGCCCAGGGGGGTTATGGACACTTCATCCCTGGAGGTGTTCAAGTCTAGGTTGGATGGGGCCTTGAGCAACCTGGTCTAGTGGAAGGTGACCCTGTCCATGGCAGGACAGTTGGAACTAGATGATCTTTAAAGTCCCTTCCAACTTTCCTGTGCAGCACAGTCACAGGAGAGAGACAGAAGATGCAGCCTGTGTCCCAAGCACCTTCACAGATGTTGACCAGCTCCATGGCAATTTGGAGCATGACTCAGGCTCCCCAGCGAGGGAATTATTTACACCATGCTTTTGCTCAGACCACTGATGTAGAAGAGCTAATCAACTTCAAAACTGCACAGAAGTAAGTGATGTTGCCCACCTCATTGCTACCTTTGCAGACAGGTTTGCAGGGCTCAGGGTGTTTTGTGGCAGCAGGGAATGATGCTGTTGTCTCTACTCATTAGGGTTGTTATGCTGATGAAACCTTGCTGAGAAGGAGAGAGACTTCATAGCAACTGCATGTGGGCATATCACACTGCCCGCTGCTGCTGGAGGAGTGATGTTTTGCTCCATCCCGTTGTTCTTCAGGCAAAGCATGGGGAACGGATGCTGGGAGGGCTGTCCTGGCTGTCCTTGCTTAACTGAGCATTAGGAGGCCATACAGTAAAGGTCTGCAAGAGGCGATAGGCAAAGAAAATGGGAAAAGCTGACCCCATGGGTAGAGATGAGAGGGTTCACAGAAAAAGAACTCTCTTCTGCTTCTCTTCCAAGTGGAAAGAAGAGGCACTTTGCTTAGCTGTTTGTGTGGGAGGAACTATGTTGGTAGTTACAAAATTTAGAGATAAATAGATGTTGCAGTCCGGGCGCAAGCATCCATGCCGCCTCCCAAAAGGGAAGGGGATCGAGGGCAAAGTGAGACACTACCCCAGCAAGCTCATAGGCAACCATGGAGATCGAGGAGTATTTAACAAGTTTATTACCAATATTACCACAATAGATAACATGATTAATGAGATTACCTGCTGGAAAAATTAGAGAAATGTACTGGTGCTTCCTAGTGTTGAGGCTTGCAAGAGTGTATGTGAGGATAGGATCCCAAAGCTGCCAGTGTCCACAACAGCCCTCTGAAAAATTTTCCACCTTGCTGCCAGATCTTGGAATTTCTTATCAGTGCTTCCTTGTTGGGCACAAAGTCTGTACCAGTGACCATGGCTCACCCACCCTGGGTTACTGGGTGCCTACCACTTGCACACTGGGAGACAGCAACAGGAACAGAAACTCCTTAGATAGCCCTGCAGTCACCTCATTCTACAGGTTTTGACTTTAAAGCCTGTGCTACACCACTTTACTACTGGCCTCATTATGTGCATCACGCAAGGTCCTGCTAGTCCAATGTCACCCTAGGGCAACTGGGCAGCTTCAACCCATTGCTCTGAAAGTGGCAGCTTGGTGAAATGCAGTCATACAGCCAGTGCAGGACGGACTGATGGCCTTTATTTCTTCTAAAGGCCTAAAATTCATAGAAAGCTAGCAGTAGCTTGTTTTTTTAAAAACAGTTTTCATTAGATAAATTTTATATAGAATCAATTCAAAGCACTTTTTGACAGCAAATGTGATATTTGTTAGAAGCAGGCCTGAGTTCATAATGTTAAAATCTAGTTCCTTGGTCCCATGGGACCACTCCATCCCTGGCACTTAAATCTTCCCAGATGGTCCCATGGGACTGCTCCATCCTTGGTGCCCCTCCCGGCTGTGAAGCACTTGTGAGCTGCTGTGTCTGGATGTGCATTTCTTTGTGCGTCAGTACTGGTGCATCATGGAGTGAGGCAGAACTGCGTACTGGCACAGTCAGAGACGAGAGGCTAAGAGGTCTCTTCATGGGTGCAAAGATTGCAGCATGGCTAGCATTTGCCATCTAGAGATGTAGCATAGCTGAGGCTGTGGTGAAGCACTTTGAACTTGGGGTGGCCCTCCGATGCTTCCCCTTCCCAGCACTTTATTGACTGCAAGATCCAGAAGCGTCATATATCTTGGAAGGAGGCACCTTCTGCTGCAGTGGTAGCCTCAAGCAGTGTGGTTGTGCTGTGCTGCCCCGCTGCCTGCTGTCTGCCAGCCTTGCCTGCTGTGTGCAGGAGCTGCACTTCATCCTTGGGAGCACAGGAGTCTTCAGCCTGGAGCTAAGCTGGAGGGTCCTTGGGGAGACTGTGGAGCATCCCCTTCCCACCACGCAGTGCAGTGCTATCCTCTCCAGGGGTTTGCGATGCCCATGATACATACTGTCTGTGTAACCACCTCTTGAGCCTGAACCAAGAGCTGGAGAGACATATATTGTCTATCTTGTGAATAGGTCATAGAAAAGATCAGATTTAAAATACTCTAAATACCTTCTTCTAAATGCAATTTCTACACTTGCATTGCAATAATGACATAGTACAGGTTACATGGCGGTTTGTATCATGTTCCAAAGTTCATTACTAAAGCCTAGTTATTAATCTCTTAATCTTTAAAAAACAAATTTAATCTTTTAAACAGCTTTTAATAAATGGAGGAACATCCTTTCTATAACTGAGGCTGACCTAACTTAGGGCTAATTTACTTTAATGAATGTCTCAGCTTGGGTTTCCTTTGTTTTTAAAAAAGCAAATTAACCAAAACTCTTCTGTTTTAATAGTTTCCTAGGAAAAAGTCGAGTAATGCTTCCTTCTCTGTTCCTGATTTCCTTTAAATCGTATAAACAGCCAGCCCATTCCATTCTCCCGCTGTTAGTTACAGCTGTTGAAAATTTCAATATTGTTGTCTGCCATACCTCCTTCCCCCAATGTTTTTGTATTTGGGTTGGTAAGAAATTGGGTTTACTTTAGTTTGGGGGTTTTTTAAATGGTGAACTAAGCTTTGCAACAACATCTTTGGAAATTTAAAGATCAAGATTTTTGGATGCTTTTCTAAAAGACATGCTACCACTGAAGTAGGAATCATTTTGGGGAAGTCTGATGGCCTGCGTTGAGCAAGATGTCAAACTAAATAACCATAACGGTCTCTTCTGATCTTGCAATCTGTGACTCTCTGCTTCCTGAGATTTCTGTAGACCCTTTTATGATGATAAATAAAATAAAAAGGAAAGAGCGACCTGTACATTCCCTCCTCACTATTTCTAGACCTTGTTTCTCACCTCATTTTGTAAATCCAGATCCAAATGATGCCATAGCAGCATGGGGATGAGATGAAAAGGTAGATTTGATAATCTCAGAAGGCAGCATTTTTTCAGCTGCATGTTCCACATGCAAAGTGGCATGGAAAAGTCCATTGTTACTGCAATCAGCTTTCCAATAAAGGAGGTGTCCTGTTATATATCTTAATAAAATAAGACGTCTGTTACTCTCTGGGGTTCAGCAATTAAACTGCACTTTGGGCTTCAGAGGCAGAACATTTTGGTCAGATGTTAAGTCTTTATCCAGTTGAACTAATATGAACAAGATGCTCCTTATCCCGGTTTAGTTTTTAAACTTTTATAGTCATAGGATGAAATTAATGTATGTAAAAATAAAATTGCTGTGGATCTGGATTGCTTAATTTTAATTCCAAATTTTGAATTGTATTATGTTTTCACAAACTACTATTTAAATAGGTCATTATTTTTCATTAAAAAAGATCCAGATTACACTGTTTATATACCTTGGGGTGGAAGGAAGAGAAAGAAATTCTTGGGTTCTATCTACATACTTGTCCTATTTCTGTCAATTTTGATTTTTCTTTCCAGTCTTATGCTGGTGGCAGCCACATAGTGTAAAGGCAGCTATATTGTTGGACACCTTAGGTACAAGAATAGCAGAACACAGTTTAAGTAGAAGATTAATTATTTGTATAGAAAGGTACCAATTTTTTTCAGCAGTAGTATACAAAAACAGCTTACACTGTTTAGAACACGCAAAGAACATGTCCTGTTCATGTAAATTTGTCTTCTGAATTTCTAATCTACAATAAAATGTCTAATGTCTTTCATATTTCAGTAATAGATTGCTGGAGTTAATCTCTTGTTTATTTAAGATTTTTATACTTCTTTTGAGGTACTTTAGATTTTAAATATTGGTTCTATCTTAATCAAAACTGTGCTGATACATCATCATTGTTGTGGCATGTATCATTTCATTGAAAGCACTTTAAAGAAATTTGTTCCCTTGGAAAGATGAACAAGAATCAATGCTGGAAATGACATGTTTCATTTCAGTTTATATACTAGGATGCAAATTGTGCTTCTTACAGAATATATCTTCCTTTATGAAATAGCCCTCTACCTGTTCTCCTTACCTCTGCTTTTTTATTTCCTATTAAACTTGCATACCACAGTATTCCCCTTGACATCTACAGATTTTGATAGAGCAAAGTGCGGAAAGAAGTGCAACACAATAATTTCTAGTTTTCTGGTGTCCATTGAGGAGGGCTGTGCATGTTTGCATAGCATGTAACTGTGTGCATTTGTTTCTCTTTCTAACAGTTTGCATAGCTAACAACATGCCAGCAGAGCATTGGTCCCTTCCTTTACTCATGTTAATGACTGACTTTTAAATCCTCTCATTAAAATCATTAAATCATCTGGTTGCAAATAGATTACCCAAACCCCATTGGCATAACTCAGCATTTGACCTCCTACTGGCCTTATCCATAAAAGAAGGAAAAGGCATCTGTGCAAACTGCCTGTGACACTACATTTCTTTTTCAGGGTTTATGACAGGCCTCAATTAGCATGGTCTTCCCAGCCCAAGACTGAGAAGGATCTCACCTACTGGAGAAGACAAGGACAGGACTTCAGTGTGCTCCTGGGGTATTCCCAGAAAGCCACTGTGGAAATGAAAGGTCTGGCTGCAGCCCCAGGGACACCTCGGCACCCCAGGGAGAGTCAGCTGAAGGTGGGGACAGGCACAGGGTACATCAGAAGAAGCGGCTTGCAGGAGGGCTGTGAAGTGCCTAGTGACGGCAAATGGCAAAGTCTGGGAATGGAAAGCTGGGACCAGCCAAAAAAGGTAGGGAGGCAAATGTCTGAGGGTGACAGGGAGAAGCTGCTTCAAGAACTGTATTCGCTGACCCTAGGAGACAATGTACTGAGCACCCACAACAAGGGGAAATCACAGTCGTTGCCAAGGGTTCTTTCACCCGAGAGCATGCGGTGTGTGGAAATGCCCTCCCTGACCAACAGTAATAACTCACTCAGCGTAACTAAAAACCCCTCCTATCCCCCAAACAGACTGAGTGTGGAACCAGCCAAGCACCATGAAACAGGAGGCCATTTCCTTCCCCTGGTGAAACCCAAGTATGGGAGACCTCTCAAGCCTCCATCCTATGAACTGCAGCGGCAGACCAGGACACCTGCAGAAACTGCAGGTTTCCAGGATCACTACCAGAAAGACGAACCCATCTCCTACTTAGCCAAAGTTGAGCCAAGGCAAGATACTTGCATTCAAGACTCTGGTTTGGAGCCCCCAGTCTATGTACCACCTCCTTCTTACAAATCCCCTCCTCACCAAAATTTGACCCCACATCCCCTCAGTGAAGTGCCTAACACCAACATGTATGCCAGCAGTGATCAGCAGGGTCCTGCAGAGCGGGTTGTCCCCTGCCAACGACCAGCTGTAAATACTTCTGAAGCAGGGGGTGACCCTTGCAAAAACAACCATCTTCCTCATGGGAAGCAAAGCCATGCAAGGCGCCCTGCTGACTACCTGTGTTCTGTTCAATATATTCCCTTTGATGATCCTCGGATACGGCATATTAAAGTTGCACCTCCAGGAAGTCTGCAGGACAACGCTAAATACACTGAAAATGCATGTAGTCCCAGTTCTGGTGCTTTGCAAGAGAGAGATCTTGAAGTACAGTACAACAGTGCCTTTTTGGGTGCATCAAACTTGTCCAGTTCTGCAAAGGGAGAAAGAACTTCCGACACCTCCACCCATAGCAACAGATGGTTGGCACCGTCCACAAGAGATCAGGAAAGTTGTGCCTTGCTGGACCAAAGAGACAGTTGTAACACAACTAATCACAGCCCCCGTGACGAAGCCAGCACGGAGTACACAAAAGGCAAACTTTCTGTAAGAAATTCACATATGGACAGCACCTGTGAGACTGTTACAAAAGTGAAAAAGTTTGAACCTGGAACTGGGATGCAGAGCAAAAAGAGTTCAAAGAAAAAAATGAATGAAACTATATTTTGTTTGGTCTCCATCCCGGTTAAATCAGAATCCAATCTGCCAGATACAGATAGGAACAACAACATAACCCAGAGCCCTGATAAGAATGGGTTTGATAACAAAGGGGCTTTGCAAGAACAAAGTCTCTTAAGTATGTCTTCAACAGACTTGGAGTTACAAGCACTTACAGGAAGCATGACCAATAAAAATGAGTTACAAAAACAAGAGCTGTGGAGACCAGAAGAGTTCAAACAAATGAATGACCTCAGATTTATTCAGCCTGCAAAACACAGAGAGCTCAAATACTCTGGCTCCTGGCCAGGTGATCAGTACAAAGACCAGCAGACACAGACCAGTTTTGCAGAAGAACCTAAAAGCCCACAATTTTTCAATGGTACAAAGCCTGGGCAGCCCAATAGTAACAAACTGCTGTCGCCAAAGCTCCTAGGATGTACAGCATCCACAACAGGGTCAAAACAGACAGGGTTACCTTCTGACGAGAGAAGCTGCAGACAGAGCTCTTACAGCATGAAGGGTCAGATGTACCTCAGCCAGTCTAGCAACAGTGCATTTTCCAGGACTGCCACCTCAGTCCTTCAGGCCCCTTCCCCAAAAGCCCACCAGAGCCAGCCTGTGCCTGCCCAGGAGAGGGAAACCTTCCTTCTTTCCAAGGGAGATGTAGTTAAGGGAGAAGCAGGTGCTCCCTGCAACAGTAAGGAGCTGTTTGGGCAGTTCCTATTGAAGCCTGTAAGTCGCCGTCCCTGGGATGCAATAAGTGAGCTAGAAAGTTTTAATAAGGAGCTGCAAGAGCAGGAGGAGAGCACGAGCAGTGAAGAAGATTTGGAAAGTGCTGCAGCTTCACTGCAGGCAGGTGCCCTTATGCAGAGAAGGGCATCCAGAAATGGGAAGTTGAAGCAGGAGCCAAAAGATGGTGGGAAATCAGTAGTAGTTGTGCCAGAGGTGTCTATAATTAAGTCAGGAAGGGTTAAAAGTAAGTCTGAAAGTTGGAGTGTGGGGATGGAGCATGGTGGTGAGCTGGGCTGCTCTGGCTCTCCAGGCTCCTCGAAGCCAGGAGGGAGCAGTGAAGTAGTTGGGCCAGCAGATGGAAGTCTGATAACAGAAATGAGGTCGGGGGAAGTCAAGAGCAGAACAAGCAAGCAGCCAGTTCACGTGGGTCCTCTCAAGAGAGTTTTCTCCAATAGCCCAAGCAATTCATGCCACAGTAATCCTTTCAATAACCCTGTCTTGCAGGAGATGAGCAAAGACCAAAATTACGTAGACTTTGTTAAGCTCAGCAAAGGTGTCACTCCCACAAATGATACAGTATTAGAGAGAGACTCAGTAGTAGACTTGTCACTAACAAAGAGGAACCAAGGACACTCTGAGCCAGATTTGAGGTCAGTGGGACTTGATGTAGCCCCAGCACCTGGTGCTAACAATTCGGATCACTTTTCAAATGCAAATGTAGTGGAAATCCCTGTGAATGAGTCATTGCAGGCAAGAGCTGCAAGAATTTTAGGTATAGATATAGCAGTAGAGTCTCTCCTTCCAGATGACCACATTGGGCCCCACCCAGACACTAGCCCTGAAAACAGTGCCCAGGACTTGGAGTCATCAGGGAGGAGTATAGTAAGTGATAAAGAAGGAAAAAAAGAGGATTCTTATGAAGGCAGACGAAAGTGTGGCTGGACAGAGAGCGTTCTCTTTGTCAGAGTGGGAGGTCGATCTTTATACCCTGAGGAATGCCAGACCACTCACCAGGAAACCAGCACTAAAACACTGGTAACTGAGCAAGTTCTTGAACAACCTGTGAGTCCCAGCCAAGGTGAGGACCAAAACTTGGTTTGCAAGTCAGCTGTGTATCAGCATTCAGAAAAGAGAGTGAGAAGCACCTCAAAAGTGATAGAGACACTCCAAGGCAAGCTCACTTCTCCACCCAGCCGAACTGCCATGGATCGCTTAGTGCGAATGAAAGAAGTTGACTCTGTGTCCCGGATGAGACGTCTGAGCATTAAGAGCGCAGACTCGGGAGAGGAGGTGGATGAGGAGAAGCTGTCAAGGGTACAAGAGGAGAGAGGAAGCAAACTGGCAAGCTCAGGGGCCATTTCCAAGCGTGTTATCTCTCTTAGTGAGAATGGATATTTAGGCGGAATGGACAAGAAGAGGAGTGACAGAGATTTTTCTTTAGGTAAGACCCTGTTTGGGGAGATCCAAATGGATACTGGTTCATTATGTAATGGGCATGATCAGTTTGCTTATGCCCACATAATGCTGCTCAAATAGTAACAGGCTGTAGGTGGTACTACCCCCGTCTCATTGCCACCTACTTTGCTCTCCATGTGGAAGAGATAACATGAGCATTCTCTGATCCCATTTTAGGAAAAGTTTCTGTAAAACTCCCTTGTGATATTGAAATTCATTCAGAGAGACTGGAGCACTCCCTGAGGTCTTACCACTGTTGAATTTTTTCAGGGAATGGCCAGCTTCAGACAGCAGAGTTCAAAGACAGTCACCTTTCGTGCCAGTGTTTGGGAACATGTGGTGATTTAATCATAGCCTCTCCTTGAATACCTATTTCTTCCCTCTCTAATACTTAAGTAGACACATACTATATCAGAGTTCAGAAGAAACTAAAAAATCTGATGCTCTTCTGTGAAGCCTCTGGGAAATGACTGCATTAAGGGGCCTGGAAAATTCTCTCTCATGAATATTTTCCAGATCAGATGTGGAGAATGACTGTTATCCCCAGGTCAAATGGAAAGTTGACTTTTTTTCAGTGAGCACCTTTTTTTTTCTTTTTTTATGCTATTCCTCATCTCTCTAAAACATACAAACTTGTGTAGTCCATGTGCATCCCTAAAGTAAAACGAGCTGTTTCTCTCCGGAACAGTTTTCATATGGCATTGTGTTGAACAACTGAAAGTAAGTTGTTGACATAGATCTGTGTGAAGGGATAAATCTCCCAGGCCACCTGTCTAGTCCATTAAACTAATTGGAGTGAGCAAATGTATGGTGTGAAAGTTGTTAAACTAATATTAATCTCCTCCTTTCTATTTCCATCCTCTGTAACAGCTGACACTCTACCTTGAAATTTGCACAGGCTATTAATTAAACCTCATCAATATAAATCAGTTCACAGTTTTCCCATACAGATGTGCTGAAATTAAATGGAGCATACTTTAAAGTGGACTTATATATTTCCATCTGAAAAGAAGTATTTGTATGAGTTCTAAGTATTGACTCCTGCAGTCTTGCAGCCTTTCCCTTCATATCTTTTTCTATATCCCACAGTTCTGTGTCTCTTTCTGCTCTGAAGTATATTTCTCTAGACCAGATTTTCCTAACAAACAGGCTAATTCAGCTTCCTTGTACCCATCAGGTTTAGTAAGCCCCGCATGTATTTCATATGCTTTCCTCCCTTGAGGTTTCTGCTGGAGGGAAGAAAATAATTGTTGCAGTGACATGACTTCAGGGATGTATCAAAACAGATTGTATATGTTTTATTGGAGAGTTATTCTGCAGTAAATTAGGCCTAAATTTATCCATCTTGCTGACAATGCCTGGCTAGTATTCTGCAGAGTGTTGTCGCTGCAGCAGTTCCTTTGAAGACGTCACAGCCCTCCCCATGTCTGGATAGTGTGGATGTCCCTTCCTGCTGCACACATCCAGTACTGCAGGGTAACACACACACAGGGTGAGAAGGCAGCTTCTTCATTGGCTTCTTTCCCTCCAGAGACCCTGATTTGTTCATGGCCACAAGATCTTCACCTTACATTAACAGGGCAGGGCTGAAGATTCATGTTTGTGGAAAGGCCTGATGCCGTGTCTTCCTCTGTTAACTCTCACTCCAGTTTCCAGACTAGCTCACTAGTACCATTGGAAGCCAAAATGAGAATCCTGGAAAATAGTTGTATTTGTTGCTTTTAAAGAGTAAATATTGCTAAAGGCCATTATATTTGGAGGGAGGTAGGGTGATGTTAGTCTTATAATTGCAGACTGGGCCTGTCACAGAAGCTAGAGGCTTTAGCAGAAGCAGGTTTTCACATGTATAATGCAGCTTGGCAGATGAACAGTCATCTCTCGGAGTAAGAGCTCTGCTGAAACTCAGTACAAGAAGCTGATCTTACTATGCAAATACTGTCATTAGAAGAACACCTCCAAATGTTCCCAAATGCACTGGATGTCTATTTTCTTTTGCTGTTTGAAGACTGCTTCCATGAGGCTGCTGATCTGGCTTTGTTTCTGTAGAGAGCACTTCAAATGACCTTAACCAAATGTTGGATAGACATCTCTGTATCAGTGCTAGAACTCCAGTGTTTGTATCCCCAGAAGTGTCATGTAGCCTGGCAGTCTGGCCCTTTTCTGTCGTTGGTTTAGGTGCTGAGGGTGTGGGTAAGCTTTAAAGAAATTAACTGAGCCATGCAGAGGCTCCATGCCTTGTGGCCTGATTTTCTACCCCCTGCCCTCCCTACCTCTGCCACTCCCCAAAACAGTGAGCACCTGAAATTTTGTGGGGAGTTCTATTAGTGTGAATGTGTCTGGCCTTTGGAAAATCAAGTTTCTGAAATGCAAATCAATTTTTATTCTCAGGTAAACCTCACACAGAAGAGTTCAGGATTTTTGTATGTTCCAGCAGTTTAGATGGCAACTTATTTACAATTGAAAAATTGTTGCTACTTTAAAGGCATCTTCCCACACCATCAGTGCATTAAGCTTAGAAAGATGCAGCGTTATCCTGGAGTGCAGTAGCCTTCAAAAACTTTTCCTCTTGATTGTTTTGCATTCATGTGGTCTCTGTTCTTGAAGTTTAGAAATACCAGAAGAGGCTGATTAGTGACAAGCAGTTCTGAAAACAGAGGTGTTGCTGGCACAGACTCCTTTCTTGGCTGGCCTAGCAATTTGAGGAGAGTGGGCAAGAGAAGCAATAAATTCCTGCACCAGGAATCCACCCACTGGGGCCAAATCCAGGAGTTCTCTCCTAGGCAGGCCCCCCTTGATATGAGTCTGGATGTTGCAGATGGACCCTTGCACACGGGAGTAAAAATTTCCCTTTGAGGGTTTATATGCTTGTTTGAATGAAGACATTCACTCATGTCAACATAAAAAGTCCTGAGGGTGAACGTTTTACTCCAAACTGTGATATTTATGTGTGCAACTATTTTCATGCTTGACTGATTAAATGCAAGTGCTGTGGGAGTGCAGCCTACAGGAGGGAAGTTTAAGGTTAGCCCAGATACCCAGGTTGCATAAGAGCAGCGAGTAGCACATGGTAGCACGGGCTGTAGTGCTGCTTTGTCCAGGCCACACCCTGGTGGTGGGTCAGCCTCGTGGCTGCTGTGGAGACTCGGGTATTCGTGTGCTGGGTGCACAGCATGGTTTTAGAGGGCGTTGGCTGTGGCTGGCCTTGACTCTGGTGGGGGTTCTGTGGTGCAGGCATCAGCAGTGGGTGAGTTACTGGGAGGACTCAGGTGGGTGTGACCCATGGCCCACACCGAGAGCCCAGTGGGCTGGCAGCACTCCCAGGCCCTGGCACGGCGTCCTCAGCACAGCCGCTGGAGGAGACGTATCTGAGTTATGTAAGGAGCCATGTTCCTGGGGGAATAGTGTTTCAGGCGCAGGGAATGGCCAGTGCAAAGGCCCTGAGACGGGACTGTGCCCGGTTGCATTTGAGGAAGAGCAAGGAGCAAGTGGCACGGGAGGAGCTAGGGAAGCAATGGGTCCCATTTTGGAGGTTCCCACAGGTCCCCGGGAGGACTCTGGATCTCATTCGCAGTGAGAGGGGAGCCTGCTGGATGTTCCGAGCTGAAGAGACATCATTTTGATTTTTGCCTT
>JAVSBS010012661.1:0-33056 GCA_033124195.1 Coracias cyanogaster | reverse complement strand
TACAGTACTGTGTTCAGCTCTGGGGCCCCCAACATAAGAAGGAGCAAGTCCAGAGGAGGACCACAAAACTGGTCAGAGGGCTGGAGCACCTCTCCTGGAAGACAGACTGAGAGAGCTGGGATTGTTCAGCCTGGAGAAGAGAAGGTTCCACAGTGACCTTATAGCAGCTTTCCAATACCTAAAAGGGGCCTACAAGAAAGCTGGAGAGGGACTTTTTTCCAAGGGCATATAGTGATTGGACAAGAACTGATGGCTTTACTGAAGTTGGTAGATTTAGATTAGATGTAAGGAAGAAGCTCTTCACTAAGAGGGTGGTTGAGGCACTGGAACAGATTGCATAGAGAAGTTGTGGATGCCTCATACCTGGCAGTGTTCAAGCTCGTGTTGGATGAGATTTTGAGGAACCTGGTCTAGTGGGGAGTGTCCCTGTCCATGGCAGGAGTGTTGGAACAAGATGATCTTTAAGGTCTCTTCTAACCCAAACAATCCTATGATTTGCAGTAATATATTTTCAGACCTTTAGAGATATGACAGGGCATTGTGAATTACTTCCTTTTATCCCTTCTTGGCAAAAAATTTATGATTAAAGATATGTGGAATATTAAGTCTAGTTTTGCTGAAAACCTATTGGAATAATCTAATTGAGGAAATGAGATGCCAAAACTTTAACAAAGGCTTTTTTTCTCCCTCCATCTGTTTAATCAGGTGTTTTACTATAGAAGGTGTTTTAACAAAAGGTTGTGCAGATGGTAGGGAAAACATTCAACTGTTTGACTAAAAATCATTTCCTTTCTCAAAGAGGGAGCTCTTCCACAGATCTTATTAGTTCAACTGGTATAACTTCCAGGAGGTGCCATGGAGTACAAAATGTTGGGATTCGGTGGCAAAAATTTATAAGCAAGAAAGCATAAGTGAATGCCTAAACAGCTTTAGTTTTGGTGTGCACATCCAAAGGAATTACCTGCTCCCTCATTTTCTCTATACAAGCTCTGTATTCCTTTATTTGCCACACCACCCAAACTCCAATATTGTTTTGCACCTCTGCTGTGTAAGCTGGGTGTTAATGGTGACTGGTGTAACAATGCACAGAGCAAGTGCTGATGCCCAGGGCTCTGAACTGCTGCTCGCTGGGGACTGTTCTCATTACCTTGTTATTTTGCTACAGTGGGATCTGCTCTGTGATGGGAGCTGGGTGCTGTACAAGCAAAAGGATGGTCTCATTCTCGAGGAGTCTGCAGGCTCAGACAGCCTGTGTGTCTTGCTCCAAACTGTAACGTCTGTCGGATTTTGCTGAGTGAGTCACAGTTTTGTTTTGCCATATTCAGATGACACCTCCTCCCCTTAGTGAAAACATGCTGGAATAGCCTCGCAGCACAACCAAACAACAAAAGAGGTCTGCTGATGGCTGACAGCTCTGACAGGTGCATTTCAAACTGGATTCAGTTTTGTCATCATGCATATAAAGGAGCATTGATGGTGGAAAAATAAGTAGATTTTTTAAATGTAATTTTGTAACTTTGCCAAACGCAGCTTCATTAAGAACTCCAAACATTATGATCTTCCAAGCAGGGTTATTCATATGCAGATATGTTTGTTTTGGGAGAGCGATTAAATATTTAATTCTTCAGCGGAGTTTGCAGAGAATTTGATGTAGCTGTTGGGGAAAGATTTGCCCATTCTGGTTTGAAAGCAGGATGACTCTGGGGTTCTTCAGCGCTCTGAGCACACTTCTGCTCCATCCCTGTAATTTTTCACCACAAATTGCCTTGACTGGTTCAATGATTTTTGTCATTGTGCAGGTCACTAACACTCAGTCATAATCCAAAGCAGAATACTCGTGTTAGTCTTTTGCAGACTTTGGGGCATCATGTTTGTACTTTGGAAGGAAAACAGGAACCCAAAGCCCTGTTAAAAGCAAATGCCTTAGACACGAGTTGTTTTATTTCTTTTCTTTTGCCATAGCCTCTCTGTACAAAGGTTTCAGGGTAAGCACAGGTGATCACATGAGAGAATTCTAAAGGATTTTTTGGTTGTTTTTTTTTTTGTTTGTTTGTTTTTTTTTTGTTTTTTTGTTTGTTTGTTTTTGTTTTTTCCCCCAGAATCCATTTTCAGTAGTATGGAAGGATTTGTTTTGCAAGGAAAACTTAGAGAAACCTTAAGATCATTTGATTGCCTGAGACACAGATTAGCCATCTTTCAGCATCTGGAAAACCACAAATGGAAGAAGACCCATTTAGCGTGTTTCTTCTAGTGTAGTTCTGAGGGATTGGGTAAATTTAGAACAAACACTGACTGTGAAAGGGTCTGTCTGTTGGATTCCTCATATACTGAGAAAACATTAAAATGTTTTTGGTGGAAAAAACATTGTGTTAGTTTGACAATGATTTGATAGATTGCTAACTCTGTTTTTCCCACAGTCAGACATACAAGTCCTAGGATCCATAAACTGGCTGAGTTTCCAAAAGACCCTACATTTTCTGATGTTGATAGCTTTTAATTAAGAGAGTAAATTAAGAGCATTAGCACCAATATGAAGCTTTGTTTGTCATTTTAGGGTGATCTTTTAAAGCATGTTACAGCCCAACCTTTCTGGATGTGGAATGGTAGAATTTTCTATTTTGAAATTATTATTTATTAATTATTTTTTAAAATTATTGTTTATTATTAATTATTATTATTTTTTCTCCAAGTGTGAGTATCTTCTGGGCACGTAACCTAGTTAGGTAAATGCTTTAGGTAGGGACCATTGCATTTTTGTTTGGAGAATTACACCTACTTCTTTATAACATTGGCTTCATGCTTAAAGAAGTATCTGTGTATATTTTTACATGCACAATTCACATCTGCAGACAGGCCTGACTAGCGTTCGGACTTGACTTTCTTCTTGAAAAAAATCTGACTCTCAAATGCATTCTTTTCTTGTGAGGCTTAGGAATATTGATTTACTTTTTTTTTTTTTTTCCCCAAATGACTTATGTGTCAGACCACCCTTCATTTCTAGTACTGAAATGATGTGACAGTCTGTGGATGGCTGTGGAACAAGCGATGTCTTGGTAATGGCCCAACACAGATTTCAGGCACAGTACTTCTGTCTCCCTTGCCAGCCTCTGAGGCTAAAAGTCTGCCTCTGTCCCAGTATCTCATCTGCTTTCTCACTTGGACTCAAAAAAAAAAAAAGGTCAAGCCTTGACTTTACAGGTCAGTGCAATGAGTGGCAACAAACTAAAGACTGATGGGGGAAATGTCAAAAGGAAAAAGCCTTTAAATTGGTGTGTTCTGGTCAAAACCTAGACAGGACACGGTTCTAGGTTTGTCCTTTGTGCTATCAGTACAGGTTCTGTTTCCCTCCCTGGTCTCCATGCTGTGAGGTGCTGAGTGCCTTTTGCTCCCAGGTACTTCAACAGAGCTAATTTCCAGCAATTTGTCCAGTCATCCATTGCTTGAAAACCTCCACTATGGAGCAGCAGTGTCCTGTATGACAAGGGGCTGCACAGAAGGTATTTGGAATGGAAGAGAGATCTTTATTGTAAAATGGGATGTGGTATTTTAAGACCTAGACATCAGTTTCACGGCTTGCTTTGTAAAAGCTACCCGTTGTTGTTTTACATTTGCTTCTATTTGCTTAAAATTCTCCTACCTGGGGCTCCTAACACATGTGCTTGTGTGTATTTATTAAAAAAAATTCTGCATACAAAACTCATTTCTGTATTTTTAAACTCTGCCGAAAAAAGCACCTTAAACCTGAACATAGACAAATACCTCATCTGAGCCCAGAAGTGACCGCAAACTCTGTGATTATACTTTTCGTTCTGCTTGCTAGAGCTCAGTAAAATGAGGCACAGCTTGGCTAAATATGTGCTGAAGGTCCCAAATCGAGTCTGGCAATGCTGAAAATCCCAGGTAGGAGTTTTGTTTCTCAGCACATTCATGTGACCAGCTGTTGTCTGTGATGCTTTAAACAGAGGAATAGCTTTACAAACAAGCAAACAAAAATCGCCAGGTGAACAATTCCCAAATTTTAAAGTGTATTATGTAAAAGGGTATCACAAAATTTCATATTTGAGAAAGATAATTCTCTGTGGGGTAATTCAGAAGCTGTTGTATTTCCTTCAAACTTGGATTTCTACATGGGTTTATTATCTGATTAACATTGAAATGAACAGATAAAAATGTCAAATAAATGGGGAGAAAAAGATTAAGTGTGGTCTGAGATGTAAGGAGACAGATAAGGTGGTGGAACATTGCTATATTCTTCTAACTTTAATATTCTTCTTCCTAAAAATAAAAGATGAGGGAAGCAGGTGTGAAAAGCACAGCCTGATGATTGTCCTGTCCTGTCAAGCAACTAATGGAGAGTCTTCTGAGCTGTTTGCTGTTATCCAACATTGGGATTAGAGAATAACCATGTCCGGAATTCAATATAAGCAGTGGATTAGTTCCCATACTCTGGTACAGGTGTGCAGTGTGTTGCTCTGGGTTGTTACCTGTGAGCAGGGAGTGGGGCAGGCAGTCCCTCTCCCCTTGGGAAAGCACCATGGGAGCTGTGTTTGGGTACAGCACTAGGAATCACAGCAGGGGGTGGAAGGGACACCGATGAAAGTCTGAGTTATTGCCTAAAATGCTAGAGGAGAAAACTCCCAAACCTTAGTCTTCCCTATTTATTCATCTACTTGTTCTGCACTTGAGTTCTCAGCACAATTTTACGCTGGCACGTTGTTCCAATGAGATCTTTGCCACTGTCATAAAGACAGTGAGGATAACTGATTTAAATTTTTTGGTGGCCTGGGAATCTCTACTACTTCATAAATGCTAGCTGTACGTGCTCCTTTAGGGGAGTGTGTATTAGAAGGTACCTTTGCTATGTAGGTAAAATAGGATTGTGTTATCTGCTATAGAAGAAAAGTAAACAATCCTTTTTTTTTAGTACAAAACATTAATCCTAGAACTGAATGAGTTTAGTGAGAAAATTAGTTACAAGAGAATTCCTCCTACAATATATGAAGAATTTGAGGAAGGGAAATTCACTTCATGTGTCGAGGAAGGTAGGGAGGCTGGGGAAGGGAAGGATACTGGGGGTTGTGTTTGTCATGGTATTGCTGGGCCAATTTCAATCACCTCATGGCCAGATCCCAGAAACCTGAATTATCTTAACTTCCCAGGAGTTAATTCATGTTTTGATGGAGTTCAAGGAGGACTTGTAGGACTAGCAAAGCAGCTCTTTGTTAAGCTTATGAAAACTAAGACTTGTGATGTGTTTTGTAACATCCATACACTGGATCCGAATGTCAGATATCCCATTAATTATAAATTCTTGCAATGAAGGCAGTCTGCAGTGACCAACTAGAGACCAGCACAAGGTCTCCGTGATGTTTCAGTAATTATTTAGCCACAGATGAAGCTTTGGAGAAAGAATTAGATGCATAACCAGAGTAATTTTCTTTTCTTTTCTTTTCTTTTTTCCCCTCAGCAAAGTGTCTGAATACTGAAATTTGAAGGGCATAAAAAAATGACATTAATTTATCCTCCAAAATAAGGGAAGGAGTTGGTGAATACTAGTGTTTTATTTTTTTAAATTAAAGTTTCTAATTTTCATTTCACAGTGACAATTTTCTTTGTTAAATAATTGGCATAAATCAAAGAAATACTTCCTTTTGAGTAAAAAAGAATGTTTCCATTTGAATCAATTATAAAATCCTGTGTGTACAAATTTTTCTTTCACTAAGCAAAAATTGCACTAATTAGAGAGCTTTTTCAAGAGTCTATTGATTCATATACAACAGAAGGTCTTAAAAGAAAAGTGGCAATGTTTTGATTTTTTACATATGTTTATTCTTGCTATTTAGAAGTTAGTAACAGGCAAATAATTTTCTGGTAAAAGGGGAAATTGCTTATGAGAAAGGAATGGAGATGTTTTTTCCTTCTCTAAGTGAACTGTCTATTTGGCAGAAAGACATCTTGGGAAAACATGAGTTTTCTTCTAGTTCTTTTTTGTTTGCTTTGTTGCCCCAGATATCTACAGGAGGAGTAAATTGTAGGATCTTTTTTCTCCTCTTGTGCAAATTACATGTGAGCACATAATTACCTGTTACAGTAATTACTTTGTTTCTACACTACTAGAGGTAGCAACTATATGCAAATAAAGCACACAAATACCTGAATATTTTGGTATTTGTGTTTCATGTGCATGAAAATATGCGTCACAATTTCTATGTAAAGGTAACTGATGATCATCTCATTTCTAGTGAAATGCAAACAAGTTCTGAATGGCATATCTCAAGATCTAAATTCAATTAGACTCGTGTAATGATCTGTCAAGAGGGTATTACATGCAAGGTTTTCCAGATATCAAAACCTTTGTATCTTGTATCAAACACTTGAACAAAATAATTGTGAATTAGGGGTATTAAATAAAGTCTGCCTCAGCATCGTGAGATTTCCTCTCAAGGATTCTCCCACAGATAATACAAAGAACAACAGAGTATTTAGCATCCTACCAATGACTCCTTCCCCACGTAAGGATTAGACAAGGACAGGCTTAAAATTCACCCTTGGCAAGAATCTGTGCTTGAATGGGATTCTCTCTGATCTGGGTTAAGTCCTCAGTAAGGAAAGCGTGACTCTTGCTGTATTTTTGCAAGTCTCCCTAAAACTTCTCACCTCTTTATTCCTCAGATAGTGAAGAATGTCACAGTGCTTCTGAAGCTCTGCAAGTTTTGATATACTTTATGCTATTTGGTCCAGATTAAATAAGGTCCCGCCCTAGTTGGTGTCATATGGTGGATGCTTAGGATTCTTCCCTTTTCCTTGGAAATGCTGAAGTGTCCCCAAAATGAAGGGATGGTACTAGTACGGAGGGATTATGCATGTCTGATTTGGTCTAGGTTGTTTATCTTCTGAACACCATTAACCACAATTTAGCTGGCTTTTCTGTGGCCATAAATTAATAAATTCCACTACTGAGCCATCAATTACAGGATGATTATTTTTCCCTTCCACCTTGTGCACTTGGCTGTTTGCATCTGCAGTGCTTTTCTTTTGTCCATGGGGCAGAGCAGAAGGCAATGCAGCCAGCACCCATCCCAGGTGGGACTGACCCTGAGCACTGCTCAGCTCCCTTCACAGAGACTGCTGTGTGTGTAGCCTCTCCTGTCCCTGCTTGTCTGATGCTTTTGATGTGATCAGCCAGATCCCTCTTATTGAAATCTTTGGATTTTCAATTTTCATGGCTTTGCTTTTGCAATTGTTGCATTGCTCACCCTGTAAGTGCTTCCTTGTAGATGTGTATGTACTTCTCTCCTCTCTTAAAGTCACCTGCTCTGTAGTAAAGACATCACTTGCCCCTATTCAGGTCTCTATAGATCACAGACTGTGACAAAATTGTCTGATTCCTGCATGGCAGACCTTTTACACCTGACTATGCCTTGTCCAGGCTCTGAGTTCATTTTATTGCAAATCCCCCCAGGTAAAGAATCTGTGGTTGTGTTCAGAAGTCTGTCGGGAACTGTTGTCCCCCGCACGTTGCTCTGATCATAGCAGCTCTTGGGCAGCATCCCACCACTGCCTCCCTATGCCGCAACTGTTACAACCTGTCTGTACCTTACAAGAACTGATGCACAGCAAAAATGGATGTCTTACATTATATGATTTTTAGAGGAAATATTCTGTTTCTTTAACCCTGTGTTTATATATCATCTAGTCCAGTGAAGTGTATATTAACTGGTAGTCCTAAAGGCTCTCTAAAAGTACAAATAATAATGCAGAGAAAGAAATTAATTCTGGATTTACAAATTAAGGATTTCCTCTCCGTACACAGCATATGAAATACATCAACACAAAATTAATTAAATATAAATAATATTTTTTTTCTATTTTGAAGCATCCTAGACAGGAACAGGAAATACTAGTTCATTCTTCTAAATCGAAGTTATTCCAGTTCTTTAATCCCTCCTTAATGATTTCCTAAATTAAAATCAGAAAAGCTATAAGAAACAAAGAATATTGGCATTGATTTTATTCTTTAATTTTTTTATTCTTTGAAAGGTCTGGTATTGAACATGTGAATGAAAAGGGAGCAAAAAGCATTTTCATTTAGATGAAAAGATAGATAATAGATTTTTAGATATAGTAAGTTCTGTGCTTTCAGTCATTCATTTCAATAGCTTCGGTACTGCTAGATAGCCGAATTATGGTAAACTGGCCAAACACATCCTGGGAATTTCAGGGAAAGATGCAGAACTGGGGGCAATGCAGATGAAGGAGGAGTTTCTTGTAGGCTCCCTGTCTCGCCTCCCAGTGCAAACTGGTCCAACGGGAGGAATAGATGCTTTTAAAACAACCTGTTTCTGGGAGGACTGGTCCCATAAAGCACCTGCTTTTAGCAGAGCCTTTGAAGAATGCTTTGCAATCTTTGAGCACAATCTTATTGCTGCTCAAACTGCAGATTAGAATGAGGAATGAGATTGGTTGTTTGGTGGCAGTCTTTAAAAGAAATGATTTATAAACACAAACTGTAACTAAATTTTGAAGGGAACTGCATCTCTAGACATCAATGGCATGATTAGAAACACCGTAGGGAGTACATGCATAAAGCTGCTTTTAATTCTCGGCTTTTCAAGCATTTAATAGCTTGACAGCAACATTTTAATAACAGCCGACTAGGCCCAGTTTTGGCATGCACCGCATACGGAAACAGCTTCTGGAACCTGTCCATGGAACAGTGAATTCCGTTTCTGCAGGCTAGAGCTCAGGCAGAGATAGAGTGCTGAGATCGGGCACTTTGAATTCAGGACACTTCTCCATTGCTCGGTGCTTGGGAACGTTACGTGTTCTACGCACCAACGCGTTACCACCCCTCAGCAGGGGGGTTGCGCTGAATTAATTTTTCAACACACATTTTCTTTCTAAGATGACTTCACTGAGTGGTGCTGAAGAAAGCTGCCTTTTAGCAATGAAGTTTCAGTTCTGGAATTTTGTGGCGTGCTCTGAGCCTCCATCAGTCACAAGGCAGTATGGGTACGTCTGGCGACCCTTTGAATAGGACTCCTGAATACTAGTGCTCCTGTCAGTAGTTACCGCCTTTAAAAAGAAAAAAAGTTTTGACCATTCTGAACCTTGGTTTTAACCATTAGAAGGGAAAATGCTTTAAAAAAGTATTCTAAACTCAGCTGAGTTTCAAAGGACTCAGAAAGTTGTATTTCCTGATAACAGCATAACCTTGATTCTCTCTTGCCTTGCATTTTGTGCAGTCCCTGATACCTCTGAAAGAAAATGTAAATATGCTTATGGTTATGAAAAGTGGATGCTGATTGCTGCAGGAATAATATGTACCAGTAAGTAGCTTATTCAAGGAATTTGAAAATTAGGGACATTTAGACTATTAAAATTGAACTGCTACTTAGGACCTTGTATGCAGTAAGACTTCAGTCTACTGGGAAGAAGATGTAGATTTAGACCAAAACAATTATCTTTATAATGCTTTGGTACTTCTTTGGTTGATTGATTATCTTTGCTTTCTCTTCTTGGGATGTTACTTTTCTTTAAAAAAAAAAAGGTAGAAATTGAATTTAAAAATACATTTATTTCTACTGGAAAAAACTCTTGCAGATTTTTAGCTTTTACAAATTCAAAATCTTGATAAAATTTGATCTTGCTATATAATTTTCCAAAAGATGGAAAAGGACACTATTTGCTAATAAGCAGCCAACAAAACACTCCAGTGGGAATTAGTTTCATAAGGTATTTCTCAGTATTATGTTTTTGCATTTTAAGACAGAAGAAAAATTAACTACTTTCATTCATCCCATTTGTATCTTAACATGGCAGAAATTGCATACCACTCACCCAGATTTATCCACTGACCTTGTTAAGTATATGTGGATTTTTGCAGGCAAGTGCCCTAAATATAGAAGCAAATTGCAAATGTTATTTGACCAAATGCTCTTACATTGGCTGGGAAATTGTGCTCATGCGAGATGCACACAAATGCTGGAAAATGAATTAATTTACCTGTCATTTAAGCGTATTAGCCCCTGATATGAACCAATAAGTGTAAGCAGAGATAGCCAAAGACACAAGGCATTAGACAATTCAAGTTTGGTCCAATCTATACCATGGCAGTAATTGTATACTTGAATTTTGTAATGTAGATGTTTCTCATTCTTTTGGCTGGTTTCCTTCTCTGTCTGAGCCTTGGTTGTAGCTCATCTGTTTCCCAGGGCTGTTCTGGCTCAGGGGTGGCACAGATGCCGTGGGCGACGTTGCACCCCAGCAGCGAGCAGGAGCTGCCAGCTCCAGTTCCCAGGGACCCAGCGTGGCATTTCCTTAACAAGTTCAGTCACCAGGTTAGGCATCTTTTAATCTACAAAATCAAGAAGAGCAATTGGAGACAAAGAACTACACCATCCCTGTAACCCCGTGGTGTGTCTCAAAGCAAGTAAAACAAATTTTTAAATAAACTTTTAAAATAATGGATGTGGTGAATAATTGTACAATAAAATGGCAGTGGAGAAGGGGAGGCTCCTTTAATTGGATTATGAGTTTTCTGAGTTGAATTTTTAATGGAGTTATTCCCCCTGTTGGTTTCTATATTACTGAAGAGTGGAGGGTAGGAACCCTGTGGATCCCTGTGCAAGCAATCAGCCATAGCATTTTCAGAATCAACAGATTTCAAAGATGCAGTCATTTATGCATGTGATTATTTTTAAGCATGTGAAAAATCCCATTGCTATCAAATATAAATCTCCTTTGGAGGTGCCTGACTAGACTTAGGTATCCATTACAAATCAGAAAAACTCAGATATCAAAACCTAGCTTTTCCCTGATGGCATTTTGGCCAAAATAAGCCATACAACAGAAAATGTATTGAAGTCCAAGTCAACTGAATTAAAGCTTTTGAAACTCTGGCTTCAAAACCCATGTAGGAGGGTTTGCATCTTTAGGTCAGATGATGTTCTTGGTGCTAAGCTATGTGCTTAGTCCTAATATCAACACCACTTTCAGGATCATTTATAAATTCGGTTCCACACAGGATATCCGTCCGTGTCAGTGGCAGCTCCAGGCTGAAAGGGGCAGCTGGAAATGCCGAAAGGTACAAAGGCAGCAGCTCTTCTCACCACTGAGCAGGTTCTCCGGGGGCATGACCGAGTTGTACTCCCTGCAGTAACAATGGCCTTGGGCCCTTCGAGTACAGCCTCTTGCTTGGTTGTGTTCTTCTTCTGGCAGGTGGCAACACTGAGTGGAAATTGCATAAAAGCATTCAAAATGTGCAAAAGATGAGTACTACACTTGGAAAGACTTTCTTTATTTCTAGCAGATAAAGAGAGATTAACATCTTCTTAACTAACCCTTGTCTTGCATTGATAAAAGTATATTTTAAAATATGACTGGATTAAAAAAAAAAAAAAATTAACCTTTCCATTTGGCTTTCTCCCAGGATTAAATGCATTAGGTTGCTACACTGGTGATTGCAACAGTTAGACATCTAGGTAACTGGTTTTGAGATTAAAGCATGTATAAACCAACTAAAACCTACATTTATATATTTCACTGCTCCTTTTAAAGGAGTAAACCCCCATATTTCAGTGTAAAGATGTTTACTGCAGAAAAATCAGGACCAAAATAAACAGAGAAGATTTGAACAGAACTGATCACTCAACAGCATCTATATGATCCATAGACTTTAATCCCTCTTACTAGCCAATGTTTTCTGAGTTCAGTGACATTGTTTGTTTTAGCTCCCTAAAAAATGCACATGATGGGAAGAGGTATGTTGATAATAATGTGCTGTGAATAGCATGAAGGCATTCTGTGCACAGCGTATCATATCATCCGTCATTAAGTTTTTCTTCTCCCTCTTTTGCTAATGGCAGTGAATCAAATATTTAAATAGATTTGTTATTCCAACGTGCATCTATAAGATTATATTGAGCAGGGAAGAAACAGATTGTGTAGTACAAAATTAGGCTCTAAAGTGCATTTTAAACTGGAGGTTTAGTAACGGACACAGAGCAAATGAACTCAGAAAATTAACATTAGAATTTGCACTTAAAACACTTCCTAATTGGCACCTCTTGGGATACGTTTTGAACTCACCCAACACGATTTTTTCCCTTTTACTGAAAACAGTCAGTTTGGGCTGACAGCACCTGGGTCATAGTGAATGAGAGATGATGATGCATTTGGCAGCTTTTCTAGTTGAGCACTGACAAGTCTTGTTCTCTAAAGAAAAAAATCAAAACATATCAATCCACATGCTCACTGTACTGAGGAACTTCGTTGTCATATCTTTCAAATTGTTTTAATGTTTCAGCACTGCAGAAGTGAATGCATAACAGAAGGAGACAACTATATGCAGTTTCACTTTTTTGAAAACAACTACATAAGGAAAGCAGAACATAACTAGCAGAGTCCTGATAAGGTCATGTCAAACAAATTAATAGGAGATGGAAAAGAAAAGCTTTAAAAATCATTCTTTTAAGATGATAGTCCTGCTGGATGGAAAACTAGTTGGGCCAGCCAATCCAGTCCTCCTCTTGATTTACCGCCTTTTGTGTTCTCAGAATCCTATGCTGTCTAGATATTCCGAGTTTATTTTCTAATCCTTTTCTAGGGTGCTTCTGTGTGTGTGCTCACCTGATCTGCCATCCAGACCTCAGTGGGACTCTTTACTGACTCTGATCCAAAAAGCCACCTCTTGCCCTCTCTTCCAGTTGAGAGAAAGACAAGACAAGAAAGACATATTGGCTTTAAACTATATCTGAGTGCAGAATGCCTGGGTTTCCAGAGGGAGTGCTCAGTGTACACCATTTCCAGTGGCTTTGCGGAGGCTTTAGCAGCTGGAAACCCGCCTTGCTGTTGGCTGGATTCGTCAAGACATTAAACAACCTGGGGCTGATTTTTGGTAGTAGCTTTTGCATCACGGCGCTGTATCTCTGCGTAGTTACCGTTCACTGTAGGCTCAGACAGACTCCAGATGATGCTGTCACAGAGTGACCCGAGCCAGCAGCTCAAAGAGTGTACAGGAGGGAATATCATCCTTCCTGTAGGGAGGAGAAGGGTTAATTCCAACCTTCCTCTGAGGATAAATGCTAAGAATATGTAAAGCCTTTTTTCACTTCTTTTGGGAACTTTTTTCACTTCTTTTGGGGAAGGGCTGGGTCACTTGTGGTCTCATCATGGGTCTATCAGCACAAACAGGATGGAGCATGTGCTAAAAGCCTCCACTGAAAGACAATTTTCAGCCTTAGTTAAATGCTGCACACCTGGGCAGTTCCTTTTCAGTTCTGGGTTGAATTACCCAGTATATACAGGAGTTCTGTATTTTTCTTGCAACACAACTTTGCAGTTCTTGAATGCTTAAATTCTTTGTTAGAGTGAAGAAAAATAGTTTTGAATGCAAGTACGTAGTGTGGTTCTTATTGTTTCAAACACAAGGGACCTAATCTGCAAAAGGTATTCCTGAATAAGATTGAGCTTTATTGAAGGACCTCGTGAAATAGAGAATAGGATAATTTTTTTTGCTGACTTTAACCACTGTTTGTTATGAAGAAATTGAGAGTCAAGGAGAAAAAGACGATAGAGGAATGAGTGAAAAGATGTCCTGACATATAGAGTTACAAAAGTAATATCTGTGACCTTAAATTCTTTCATTCTGCCTCTTTCTGTTAAATTTCCCAAAGATTACTCACAAGTATATGAGCAATTGTAGGAATATATATATTTTTTGTCTGCATTGAAAATAATCTGGTCTATAGGTTTGCATTTAAATATAGCCTTGTTTGCTTCCCTGTAACCTGTTGCTTAGTTCTACTGACTAAATGTCCTGAGGCACAGTCTTCTCATCCTTTTGTCAGTGGAATCTACTTAATTATTCACCTTAGAGCAAAGATGTTACAATTATAGCCTTCCCTTTGTATAAGTAACCAAGTATCTCTTTGACTGTTATGTTAACTGTTTAAGAATTAAAATATCTGGGTATAAATCTGTCCCCTTTATTCATCTGAATTCATGGGGTTGAGTTGCTTAGCAGAGAAGTTGGGATTTAATCTGATAACTGCTATTTTACAGATCACAAAGGGTGAATCTAAAATTCTGATTAAAGAAGTGTGGGAAAGCATTTACACATTTGGTTTTTTTCAAAGGATTTCTGTGGGCTTGGGATCTGGCACTCTCTTTTTCTTCCGTAATGATTTACAATTATCTCCCTTCTATCCTCAACAACATGTGTGGAAAGAGCTGCCACTTCTAACGATTCCCCATCCTAAAACCTTCTTACAAATTTTTCTGTATTTCATAGTCCTTCTCCTTCTAACAAAGGAGGAACCTGAAGTGTGTTTCCCCTTGTTTACAGCAAGTGTTTATTAACATATTTACCATCCTATATCTCTGTGTGCTCAAGGTGGGAGGGGACACTGCAGAGATCCTGCTCATACAGGCCTATAATCAATCTTGGCTGACTAAATTGGTGATAAAGTTATTACTGTGATCCTGCTGGCCTGCATTTTTGGCAGTCAGTGGGGTGTTTTTGTGCATTTATGTGTAAATGCATAAAAAGAAAGTTTTGGAGCTTTTTCTATATAAGAAGCACAAGTGCGATAAAATATCTTAACTCAGAAACTCTCAAAGTGACTGTTCTCTAAGTGGCTGCGGATTTTAAATGCCTCATTTTCCAATTTTAATTGGGACGACAGTGCAACAGTTTTCAGGCACTACAAACTATGGTTTGGGACCTGCAGGAAATGAGGACTCGGCACCTTGGGAGGACTGGTGCTTGATCAAACAGCGCTGGATTCATTGAAATCATTCTCTGTGCTCATGACATCATGCCATGCTTTTCAGTCTCAAGGTTGTTTTTTGTATTTAGTATAAAGGTCATGTTAGGATTAAAAACAATGAGCAGCTCACAGCGTGTCTAGTGACCCTGTAAGAGAAATGCTAACGCATTTCACAGTAAAATATACATGTGCTAAGTGCAATGCTGTGTCCAAGAAGCGGAATTTTCTAATTATGTAGTGATTTTGTGAAGGAATGTGCTTGTTAGAAGCAGGCCAGGTGTGGACTTGTGATGGGAGTTTGAAATGCTGTGTAATTACACACCTTGCATAATATAAAGTTTACAATAGCCATACAATTGATGCAGCAAGATGTAAATACAACAAGTTAAAGTGTCTAAAAGGACACCTGTAATCTAGCCTACAGCTATTACAATTATGTTGGAAACACTGTCTTGCAGTAAGATTTATTAATGTGTTAAAATTACCACTATTCTCAAACAAAAAAACTATGAGAAATACTTTGAAAAATTATTTGAACAACATATTTTCAATGACAAATGAAATTTAGTTGAGGAATTTTCCTGTGGTTCCCTGAGGGGAAAAGTCACAGTAAAATGACATTTATTTAAATATTATTCAATTCAGTAATGTACAGTAGTTTCCAGTACATTGGTTTTTATATTTTCACTTTTGTGAGTACTTGAATAGTGTATACCTCTCCAAAAGATCACAAAAATTTTACACATTTCAACAAATGAAAAACTTTAGAGCAAATATAAAGAGGGAAAGGAAGGGGAAAAGAGAAGTTATTTCTACTACAGTCCCATCATAATCTAATATGGTTTCCAAAGAGCTTTGCTTGCAGGGTGTAGAGATTTGAGTTGAAAGAGGTCAGCAAGAAGATTTCTCCAGTATTACTGGTAAAGGCATTGTTCTCCCGCTTGACAGGGCAGCGCTGCGGAATGTCCCCTTGGAGCGGGGATAAAGAGGCAGTGCCTTGCAGCATGCCGTGCAGCCGTTCCCATCACAAGGTGAGGTGCTCAGCTGTGGCATGGTGCAGGAGGGGACAAGACCACCTGGTCCTGGTATCAGCCCTTGCCTGATCCTCCTGTCCTGAGTGTGCAGCCCACTTCTCTGCAGTGTCACTTGTCCTATTCTGGGCACGGGGACTGCTGGAGCCCCTCCAAACCCGGTGCAGGTACTTTGCTCTTTCCCTGAAGCTTAGGGCCACTTTTGCAAAGCTATCCCAAGGGAGGATGCAGCACCAGGACTGGGGTGCTCCATGGCTGCCCTGCACTCAGGGGACTTGCATGGCCCTGGGGAGCAGGAGGTGAGGTGGTGACTCAGCCAGGCATCCATGTGGGCAGAGCAGAGGGATGTGCTGGGGCCTGTGCGGGCTCTCCCTGCTGGGGTGCCCCTGCCAAGCTGGGCACAGGAGGGGCCGTGCTGGGACAAGCAGCTGGCAGAGGGGCTGGGAGCGCCCGCTCTGCCACAGCCTTGCCTGGGCAGGTCACCTGCTGCTCTGGGCCTCTCCACACCTAGGAGTTACACCTATGTGCGTGCAGGTGGATAATACATATACATGAGGGCTGTTCGCATGAGCAAGCACCGTCCTGGGAGAGGTTCCTAGGGCAGCTGTACTCTGCAGCACACAGATAACTTTTGTGCTCTGCATCTTTACAGCTAAAAGATTTGTGCAGGCCTTGGGTTTGTGTCAAGGATCTCACTATTAAAGCTCTCTTGTTTTCTCTGTCCCTGCTTTTGCAGTCCTTCTCTTTCACTGTGCCCAATTTACTGTGATGCTTGTTCATTTTGATTCTGTTACTGTTTAGGATATTTGGCCTATACCTGTCCCCCTTCAGTCATAAAATTGGGGATGCTAATTATACTAAAGGGAAAAATGAGTCTCCATTTGTCTGATTGAGGTGGGGAGGTTATTGGTCTATTTTCCTGATTTATTTGCTGCTGCTTTGTGAATAATAGAACAAGCCTTCAGGACAGGAACTTAGACCAAGCAATGCTCACAGTATTATTTCCTTCCCTGGTTGTTTAAACCACCCACCAGCTTTCCATGCCTTGAGGTAGGAAAAGGAGTATGCTGCTGATGACCAGTGTTCATCGTGCTACCATCACAAACACACAATTACCGGTGACGATATAGATATAAAGTGCTCGTGAAGAGGAAAGCACATGCCAGAGGGGTGAAGTAATACAAATAAAGGCTCTGTACATTACAGGCAGTGTTGACAGGTAACAGGTGGTTTGTGGAAAAGAAAAAGTGTGTATCTCTGCATAGCTGTCTCTCTGAAATACAGCACAGCGAGGAGAAGGGAGTCAATACCAGGTGTCTTCTGTTTGAAGAGATACAGCCAAGATCTTTGAGTGACCTGCCTTTATGGCTAAACTGTTCACTTCCCCCAGGTGATGGAGAATGATTTAGCAATGGCAGTGGGAAATATGAACAGTACAGAACCAGGCAGGGTAGGATACCCAGCAGGCTTGAGAAATCCAGGTGCCCTGAGCTACCCATTGTGGGCATTTCCCCATCTCCAGGAGCTGAGACAGTGGTGAGCAGGAGACAGGAAGTTGGCTGCACTGTTTGATTAGGATCCATATCCATCAAAGTGGAAAAATGACAAACAAAGGGTTCTTTTTACCCATAATTTAGAAGGAAGTGTAAAATCTGGTGAGACAAGTTTAGTAAAATAAAGGCACAGGAAAGAACCATTCAGCACATGCATGCATCCTATAAAGAAGACCAGCTCTCCTTGGCTCTGACCACTGACTTTTAAATTTAGAAAAAAACAGTTTTACAAACAAGTGATTCTTTGACTTTTTTGTCCAATTGTTATCATAATCGATTTAACTCATTTTTCCTTTCTTCATATTTTTAATCGAACGTGGCTGACACATGCAAATATCCATCAAGAAAGGGTAAAAGAATTGTTGGGAAAGGAGAGAAACATGAGATAGAAATTATGACTTTGTACTGGACACATGGAAACCTGTGTGAGAAGGGAGCTGATAGGAAGGTGGGGTGATAGTGACTTGCAAAGAATTTGCACAAAGCACTATGATGTGCTCATTGCTCTTTGAATCTGTACTGAACACTGCCCATCAACTGTCATCACTACTTTGGCTCCCTTTTGCAAAACTATGGTTGAAAACTTAAATTGAAGAATTAGCACTGTGTGACAATGACTTCAGTTGTACTGGAGGGTAGCACTAATAATGTGCAAAACAGCAGCTGATATGCTTCCACCCCCACCAGCAGAACCCATGTTAAAATTGTGGCTGCTTTTATGTGGACTTTGACTTTTTTTTTTTTTTTTTAGAAGAGCAAAAAGCTCACAAGAATTATTGTTTTTGTGAAGAATGTTCTTTACTGTGTAAAGTAAAGGATTTAGTCTGTTAAATTTTTCAAAAACTGAGGTGACCTGGTGCCAGTGCCTCCAGGGCAAGGTATGAAATAGTATATTTCTAATCTAGTGAAGAAAGACAGAGAAAGAACCAAAGACTGGAAGCGAAGCCTGTTAAGTTCACCTTAGAGGTAAGGCATTGAGTAACAGGACATTAGCCTTGAGGAAAAAAAAAAAAATTACTAAGTGAAATAATAGTTTCTCATGATGGTCAAGAGAATGTCATTCTAAGAGAAACATTTTATTCAAATATAGAGAATTGGACTTAAAACAGATTACAACGGATAAAGGGAATATCTTAAAATTCAGGGGTGGCCTCATGGCCCAGTGGAGCTATCTGTGGCTTTCCTAAATTGGTTATAGTCTTAAATAAATTAAAGACATGTCGAATAGGAATAGCAGACCTCTGACTCTCTTCCTTTGCCCTCTCTGACTCATACAATCTCTGTAAAGACATCTATATTGTGAGGGTGGGAAGGGAGCCCTGTGCCTTTAGTTTATCAAACATGTCACACCAGATTTTACACTTCCCTGTGTATTAGAAGAAATCTAAATCTAGCAATTGTGGCCAGATTCCAGTCCCTTTACATCATTTAGGTGGATAATTTGCTCCACTGTGTTTTTCTTTCTTCTTAGCCGTACTTTTTCTTTGAAGCCTCCAGCTACTGGGTTGGGGAGGTAAATTATGGACTTTCTTGGTCCTGAATTGTGCCTCTTGTTTCAATTTTTGGAAATCACATAATTGATTCATTGCGGGATTGCTTGCATTCATGTGATTAAATTACTGGAACCCTTTTCACAGAAGCTGCTGTGTGAAATTGTTATGATACTTCAGAATGATCTTCTCGTACTTTCTTTTCTCGGGGCTACAGGAGAAACAACGTTTTCTCTGTGACGTTATGTGCAAAGAAGGTAGCTGCTCAGTTTTCAACAAGTGTACTCATTGGCTTGGTGCCGCTGCTTTGGTGCATGTGCGGGTTCCTAAAGGTCGTTGTTCCTTTTTGAGTTGCGTACTTATGGATATAGATACCTGGGGTAGGGCTCTGCCCAGCAAGAATTTGGCCCTAAATACTTGCTGTGGAATAACTGTTATCTGTCTGTGTTAGGGAAATATGCTGGTGACAACGTCTCTGGTCATAACAAGGCTGTAGTGAAGATGTTTTGTCAGATGCTACAGGGGATGTTGATGTTAATTGCTGGAGTAGGTACGGGTACGGCTCAGCTGTGCGATGGGTTGGGGCAGAGAATCTCCACAGCGCCAGTACCAGGGAAGCACAACCAGACTTTTTTAGGGTAACTTTTTTTGGCTGTTTGTTTTATCTCGTACACAGTTAAATCTCAGTTAGTTTTGAAGCATCTGGAGTCTTGTAAAGATCAGTAAAATGATAATAGAGGAAAAAAGGAGCTTTGAGAAATGATGGGGATTTTCAGTTTTCTGAACTGCACTGGTTTTCATATCCCTTTTATAACCCTTCATCACAATTAAGCCACCATTTCAGAAGACATGGCAATGTTTTTCACCCATGAGGTACATCTGAGCTACCCGTCAAAAACGGACAAGATGAGTGTCTTCCCCTTTTCAGAACTGAGCTGGAAGGGTAAAGCCCTCTCAGGCTGTCTTTTAAAAAGTGTCTTTTACAGGTCACCGTTAGAGAAGCATTGGGAACTGCAGAGTGTCCTTCTTATCAGCTTGGTGTGGAAGTCTGTTTAATGCTAATTAATGCCTGTTTGTGAAGGACACCTGCAAACAAATGTCTGGATTTTGTAGGCTGCATTATTGCGTTATCCATATGTGTTTCTAAGGAGCTGCTGTGGACAGATTTATGCCATTGAGGCATTTTTTTATCTGACACATATTTAGATTCTTCTGTCCTAAACATAAACATATTTAGAAGAAATAAAAATGCAAATGAATAACTGGTTTGTGTTTGGTTAGCAAACGGAGCAGGAAGTGTGGATGTGCAAATGCCCAGCAGGCTCAGGGGTTAAACCTCTTCCCTTTAATTTTTACAATGGGTTCTCAACATCCAGTATAAACAAAACTCAGCAAATTATTCCTTGTGCTGTGCTCGATTGTCCAATCATCTGCTCCTTTATTTCTTATTATATACATACTGCTTGAAAAGTAATTTAGGCAACTGGGAAAGTACCATGTGAGATGCAGAGGAAGTCTTAACCACCAGGAATTAACTTAAAATTTAAATTTGTATAATATACAAGTCACATAACCAGGAAGTTATTATTTTAATCAATTCAATAAAGCAGCCAAGACCTAAAGAAGAAAGTTAATGTAAAAGCTATAAGAGAAGACTCTCAAAACCACTATTGGGAGTGAAACAAAAATAATTAACTATGTATCAGTGGTGGAATTTGGTGTGTTTAAAGAGCCTGTGTAAAAATAGTCTCGAATATTGATCATATAATCATAGCTCCTGTACATGCTAAGGTAGATGGGTAACCCACTGAGGAAGTTATTAATGAAATATTTTCTCTGCTGTAAAGAGCTTACTGTTGAAATTTGACATTAAGTTTTCAGAAGAAAACTTGTTACAGATGAGAACAAAATACTAAAAACTCTCTGTAGAGATAGATTTAATGTTCTGAAGCCATTAAGTAAAAAATTTCAGATGGAACGTATATAACTGTGGTGGATCTTCAACAGTAAAAAGAGTAGGTTAGCAGCTAGCGGTATAAATGGTTTCAAAGGGAAAGGAAGGATGTGAGATCCATTGGGTTAGATAATTATTATGAATGTTCTCCTCCTCTGTGTGGGTGTGCTATATTGTAAATACACAGACATTCAGGTCTTTGAGGTGGCTCAGAGTTGTGCATGCAGTCCCATCAGTGAGCAAAAATAGGAGCTGCTTCAAGAGGGGGAAAATAATCATCTAGAAAGAAAATTAAAACTGAAAAATTCCTGCTATGGATTTGACAACAAAGCAAACAAGACTGGATGAAGGAAAATTTTTGTCAAAAGCATTCTGTGCAAAAAACCATGGATTTAACCAAACCTTGAGATGGTCCAAACAGCTGCTTCCCCCCTCCCTTAAAAAAATGGTGAGGATTTTGATGAAATATTATTTTAAGAAATGAAAACAGCAAAACATTGTTTTGAATTTCAGAGTAGATTTTTTCCTTGTATAATTTTTTTAAAAAGGTGAAGCAGTCAACATAGAAACAAGACATTCTTAATCCATTGAAAAAAAATACTTTGATCATATTGAAATTTTGCCCTGGGATGCCCCATTTCAAGTTGCATTGTTTGATCCTAGATTACTCTTACTTTATTTAACTTACATGTTTCACCTTACAAAAAGTTATTTATCAAACTAGCACTGTTCAGGAACTGTACTGAATTGGTCCAACACAGTGGAGGCCACTACACACCAGCAATGTGCATATCAGGTTATTCTTGAATTTACTGTTTCATTTTCTGTTTTATTCGGATGTCTTAACACAGCAGTTTCCAAACATACATCTCTCAAACCATCCACAATGGGACTGAAGGCACAATGGGAATCAGTTTAATCTGGTTTTTGCAAGAGGGATCTTAAGGGCTGCAGTGAGATGCTGTCTCAAACGCTGTGGTAGAGCTATGCATCATAGCTGCTCTTACTTTCTGCAGTTGGTGTAACATAGGATTGGAAGTTAATATCTGATCTTGTCCACCAGTTGTAAGCAACTATATCTAATTGTATTTTCCATTGGATTTCTTCCTTCCCCTTCCCCCAGCTCAGCCTTAATTAACATCTTATTCCCCCAGCCAGTTTACAGTAAGCAAAGGATTACTCAAGCAAGTAGCATCCAGCAGAAATGTCAGACTTGTGCAATCACCTGTAATTAGTCGCAGCTCGTATCCAAGTGGCTGGAGCTACACTGTAGCTGGGTTGGAGAGTGCATGTCATGCACTTTGTTAAATGCCTTCGGTGCATTTAATAAAGGTTTCTATAATTTTTAAAAGGTACCTCCAAGTTAAGGGTTTTCAACAAACACCTTTCTATTCATTTGTTGTGCAAGAGGAACATGTAATTCTTGCCTATTTAAGAGAAAAAACATGCCAAACATCTGGGATTACCTCCCCAGTATTTTGAGGCATCTTCTGCTTATGTCTCAAGTTGATGTTGCTGTGGTAAGTTGAGATGTTGCGGTTATCCATGTCAGAGGTCAGACATCACTCACAAAGCCTTGAGGGAAGCATGATGGGCATCGCAGTAGGTCTTGGAGGACCTCATGCAACCCTTGGGTGACTCATTGTGCATCCATGCTTTAACAGGAAGCTTTCTTTGTTCTAAGATTTACATTTTGTTTTCCATAGCAGGCTTTATTTC
Source organism: Coracias cyanogaster (assembly GCA_033124195.1). NCBI lineage: Eukaryota > Metazoa > Chordata > Aves > Coraciiformes > Coraciidae > Coracias > Coracias cyanogaster. The sequence continues at coordinate 10,538 of JAVSBS010012661.1, read as the reverse complement.
TGCTTGAAGAGTTCTCCTCTTCCATGGTTAAAAAGTCTCCTCTTGCTTGCTGCTGGCTGTGCAATGCCCAGTGAATGAGTTTTGATAATTTCTGTTGAGATTAATTAATTAATTGCAAATGTCTTCAGGCTAAATTTTGAGTTTGCATGTCAGGATGCTGTACATAATCAACAAAATCATTCAAGGGCTTGATATTATGCAGGTTGTATGGAGATTGTGAGAGGAACACATTCAATCCATATTAGTTAAAACTTTCTTTGTTATTTATAGACCAATTCCCATTTTATGAATTCTCAGAATCAGAAGCACAGATTTAAGATCAAGTATTAGGATAAGAACAGAATCAGGAAGATAATTCCATTAATTGAACCTATTTGATGAAATTGCAAAATATTTTAATAGGATGACTTAAAATTGTAATTGGGAGGTAAAACTGTGGAAGAAATAAAGATCCATAGCCTTATTTCAGGTTAGAGGGAGCACTGCTGCTCTAAATGAATAAACACTAATGAAGCATTGTATAAACTTTTAGAGACTGGCTACACCAGTTATGTGAAGGGTATGGATACATTAATGAAGTCAGAGAAAGATCATCACCAGCTGACCCGTGACAATAAACAGTGCATGAGGCACATAAAAAGCATTTTTTTCATTTATAAACCTGAAAGTTTTGGCTTCTGTCCTGATCCTAGACGATTGGGTTGTGTTTTTTCTACTTTTTTTTAAATTTTAAAGTTTTTTTCTAACTGACGTGTTCTGTCTTATAAAAAGCCTCTTCAGAAACTACACTGAGTTAGTCCAACAAAGTTGAGGCAAACTCAGCTACACAACGGCTTTATGGTCTATAATGAAATAGGAGGCAGGCTTTCTGAACATCTTTTGACATTCAAAATTTGCATTTTGAAATCAGCAGTTTAAATCTCCTTGGCAGTGAAAGCACTATTGCTTCTGCTGGATTTCATGCACTCAGTAAAGGACTCTGATCTTGTTATTTCAAGTAAGTACTTACGGTTTTCATTTGTAGTATCTTGCCATCTGTGTCCCACGCTGAGTTTGCTGGTTTTTTGCCTATTAATGAATGCAACTCATTGGTCTTACTAAGCGTATAACAAATCTAGACCCAGTATGTTGCCAGCCAGTTGCCAGGTTTTCCTCAGCAAGGCCTGGGAGGAATACGCACTGGGCTGGCTGCCTTTCCCTAGGGAGCAATGCTATGTTTATACTATTTTCATTTCAGGAGCAAAGAATCTCAATCAAAAGGAAATTTGCAAGAAAGGTAACTTTGCTGCTGCTGTCTGTGGTTTTATTTGTCACTAGTGTGTATGCTCAGGCTGCCGTAGACAGCTACAATTACTGAAATAAGCCTGAGGAACAACACGAATCTCAGCTACTCCATAAACTTAACACCTATAGAAAAGTTATAGCCAAATAGTTTTCAAAAAGGGGAAAAAAAAATTCCACAAAAACCCAACAACCCAGCCACCAAGCTTTAAGAAAACCTGGAACAATAATATATCTGACTCTAGATTCCATCAGGATCCTATACAATCTTACCGTCCATAAACCACAAAATTGCAAAAGTCAGTTCTTGCATGGACTCCTCAAGCTCCTCCCTCCTTTCTGCTGTGGATCACAAGTACTGTCTTCATTGCACAAGAAATGATTTATTTTCAGTGCTCATCAAAGCAGATTCTGAACTTACACTTTTAATGTCCAACGATATGGCTTAAATGAGGTTCAGACTTTGCATTATTTATGTTTCTGGCTGGATATTTTGGTTGCATAACCAGGTGCACATGGAAATCTGGCATCCAGCAAAAAGCTCCAAGCATGCATGAAAATGCAACATATGGTTGTTGAGAATGGACAGTATTTAAAGGTTATATTTGCTGTCAGCATTTAATATATTTAATAGTGTTGCTGTAATAACAGCAAAAGCAAAACTCTGCCTGATTGACTTAAAAACTGTACTCCAAGAAACCAGCTTTGTCTTGGCCTTTCATAACCACATTTTGTTAAGAAGGGTGTAAAATAGTAATGCAAAAATGTTTTTTATTTAGCCTGTGAATGTTCTTTCTTTCCAAGTACTTGAGTTTAGATTTTGATAAGCATTATAGACAGGTGGGAAAAATGCAGCTGTCATAGAACCTGTCTATGTCATTGACTAGGATTGGCCAGTTGTGCCTGCAGTTACTTGATTTATATGCATATTTGCCTTGTATACATGTGGAAATTAGATGTGTACTACAAGTGTGTTGGAGCATATATTTCACTAAATCAAAGAAGTATATGTAAATAGATGCCGTAGTAAAATCCACTGTTAAAATTCAGGGTTGAGACAATATTCCTAGATGTTTTCCAGAGATATGAGAGCTATGGAATGCAACATCAGAGCTTGATCTCCCTTTTGTCTCTCTAAAACTTATTTTCCAACCATCAGGCCTTGAACAAGCAGAAATGGGAGGAAAGACCTACTTCTCAGCTCATGCGGTGTAAAAGAGCCAGAGTAGCATAAGGGACTCCTGGGAAGGGAAGAATGCTTCCACCCTGAGTACTGCAAAAGGTGACCATAAAACTGCCTTCAGAAGGCTTGTGTTATACTCCCATCATGTTAAATAGGGACATGGAGGCTTGAGGCAGGTGCGATAGAGGTGGCCCTGGTCTAAGTGGAGGTGAAGTACAGCTAATGGCCGTACTGAGCCAGTGCAGCGGCTGAAGGGTTTCTTCAGTGTGAAGAAGCATGAAAGATCACAGCTGGTGCTTAAACTGCCCAAGCCCAGAGGATGTGCTAGTCAAAGCTGCCTGTGCCAGCCCTCTTTTTTATTGTGGGCTCCGTTCTCTGGAGATGGATACAAAATCTTCTCTTTGGGCATAGTTCTATGAAGATATTGTCTGTGTGACGGGCACCCCTTGAGCATCCTTTGAAATCACAGTCATCCTGATAAACACTGATTCCTGATATATTTAAGGGATTGTTCTATACTTTGTTACTGACTTAGAATTTTGGGAGCATAATATTTTGTTCTTTCTGATCCTTCACATTTTCACCTAGCTCACAGTAACTTGGAGCTCTCTGTGTTGGAGGAATTGAAAGGTAATCTGTCTCACGGTGCAAATCTGGATCACATTCACGGTTAGGCCCTCACCCTTTAATCAGTCCCTGTTTGCAAAATCCCATCTTTCACAGTATTTCACAGGGTGGGTTGTTTTTTTTTATTTATTGTTGGACTTCATCTGGTACAAAGGTTTAAACTACAGAAGTAATTTAAAATATTGTGGCATTTCCTTTCTTAATTAATCCCAACTGTTTTCCTTGGTAGTACAGAAAGTATCAGTATTTGATGAGGACATTATGCCTTCATCACTGGGGCAGTGGATTCTTCCTGCCGAGTCTGTAAACAGCAGACAAGCCACAGAGTTCAGCCTTCTTGTTCTGGTTTTCATTAAGCCCAGACTAGAGGAGCACCCAGCTGTGTCTTCCTGTAAGGTCTGTCAGTCTTCCAAAGCTTGTTAACATGCTAATATAAAAGGAAATAGGGCTGACTTCAAGGAATTTACAACTAGTCTTAAACTTCAAAGACTAGAGCTACATCTCTTCAATTCAACAACAACAACAAAAATCCTATAATAAAAGTTCTGTTGGCCTACGAGAACAGATCTGTATGCATTGAACACTTTAAGCCATAATGTATGATGCTACATTTGTTTTGTTGCAAGTTGCGACACAAAGCCTCCTGTAGTTGTGAAACTTTGTTCATAGCCGATTGGTTTGATCAGAGACAAGATAAATTGCTGTCCAGCCCACAAATAGAATATCAGGAATGATGCTGTCAATCTCTCCTTCCCTAAACCTGTTTTCTATGTAAATGTTTGCAGTGGGTAGGTGAATTGGCTTTGAACAGCAGGCAGCATTCTCAGGTAGGAGAAATTGGAATAACTCCTATAACTTCAAGGGAATGACTCCTGTTCTTCACATCTGAAGATTTGGCCCAGTATGAGGAAACATCTGCAGTGTGCTCACCTAGACATCTGAAAGTGTTCAGACAAGGTTGGACATTCTCTGTTGCTTTTGATGGAAAAAAAGAGCGCCGTTGTGTGGAAGTAAGGTGAGACACCTTTTTGAGCTGAAAAATGTCTCACCATTCTTATTCAGTGTGGGTACATGGATGTGCAGGAAGGATTGTATAAATAGGGCAGATACTTAGTGATACTTCCCCAGTATTCAATGATTTGATGGTCAGGGACTTCCTGAATCAGAATCAACGTCATTTATATAAAGAAGCAGTCAATTATTGTTTTGGGTTTTTTTTCCCCATAATCGTACTACATCTCTTTTTCATTAAATGTGTAACATGAAAGATTAATTGCAAATGCCTCTTTCATCCCTTGGCATGCTCTCTGCTCCTTTTGGAGACTATAGGAGCATTCAGGTCTTGCAGGAGCATGGTGGGATGAGGTCACGCATCCACAAAGATCTCAGAAAGGTACTTTTCATCAGTGCTGACAATAAGTTGCCATTTTTATCATCAGATCTCTGCTAAAGGAAGAACCTCAGACAGCCAATAGCATGCCATCTTTTTAGTGTTGGAAAAGATTTCCATTAAAATTCTTCTGGAGAAATCTGAAGAATTGAGATGTATAGAAATAAGGGTTGTTGCACAGCTGAGATAATTACATATTGAAGAGCTCTGGCAGGGACCCTGAGCAATAAATGTGTCAGATGACACATCCCTGAGTCATTTGAGGACATCTCTTTATTACTTTATTTTTTGTTGAGATTGAACTCTTTGTGTCAAGGAACTATAAGAATTTGTGTGTATTCAGCTGACCTCAAAACTGGTTACTTTGGTCACCCGAAATACTAAAAGCAACAAAATTGCAGGAAAAAAAAAAAAAGGCAAAGTAGCATATTAAACTCAGCAGTTATTCACACTGTTCCTTCTCCAACAGCTTGCTAAAAAAGTTGGTAAAATAGGTGCTGCTGTTATACTTTCGTTATTCAGTGCTAATTAGAACAAACTTACAGAGAATCAAAAACAATTTCTAAAGGGAGCTGATAGTTTTAATAGGAGTTAACTGAAAATCCAGACCGCGGTGGTGAAGAAGGCCACAGGGAGCAATGGCACATGTTTAGATTCACTTACCAATCTGGTTTGTGCTTATTGCAAATGGTTATGGCTGTTATGACTATGTCCACAGTGTGAAAGCACAGGTGATGAGAAGATTGAGGGCCACCGATGGCTGGGCTGGTGCCAGAAACAAGGAGGACAGCTATGTCAGGGTTACATTTCCAACTTTCTTTTGCCTTAGAAGGGATAAAGCAGAGATGTGAAAGGTAACAGGTGATGTATCTACTCTGCTGCTATGTCTAGAAATTCTGTTTGCAAAGTGACAGCAACTGGCCAGACATGTAATAAGCTTTGCAGGTTGTTTCCCTTGTGCATTTATGCTATACATGACTGCAGTTTCCATCATCAGTTCAGTTGGCTGAGTCCTGCCATGCATAAGAATTTTTTGTTTTTTTCTACTGGCTTGTGTTGGTCTTATCAAGGGTCATTGGAAAATAAAACCCCCCAAAACAAATGAAGGAGTTCTTAAGTAAACAAACAAACTGCCTCATAGAACCTTTGTTTTCTCGACAGTAAAGCTTGGTGTTTAGGCACTGATGTGCCATTTTTTTCAATGTTCTTGAAAATCCGGTTTTAAGAGGAAAAATGACAGGAAAGGCTGCATCAGTCTTGTTAAATTTCTGGGAATGGAGCTAAATATGATATGGTGTGTATCTATTGCCTTCTGCCAAAAGCACCTCAATTTTGTCAGAGAAAAATGGTAGGAGACAATGTGCCATAAGCTGATAAGGTCATATTAAATCAGCTGTCTATTGAGTCTCACGTATTTTATATATAGTCATCCCCTGAGGGTGTGTTGCATTCAGACCCTTGGACAGTGAGCACATAGGTGATGGCTGACAAGCAGAGGAAATCAGCTAGAAGGAAACCATGCTTTTTGGTGGAAAAAAATGTGCAAATTAAAAATATTGAAGAGAGCATCACGCTGGAATGAAGATTATGTGACATTACAATAACAGAGGACTTTGCACCTAAGCCTTTGAGGTGAGGAGTCCATAGCCCAGCTGAGATGCTGTAACACTGACAGCAATTTGGGAACAGCCTCCTTCCCTGCAGTAGTAATGAGGAACAGCAGGAAAATGGGAAATTAATGTTAAAAAGAAAATCAAGTTCCACAGTAAAGTTATGAAAATTATCATAGAATTTGCTTTGGAAAAAAAAAAAAAAGTTGCTTAATATAGCCTTGAGAACCTGGCACATTCTTGATGATGTTAATCCATCTGCTGACATTTCATTTTATTCTTATTGGTTTTGTTTCCAGTTTTCTGATACCTGAAGCACTTTAGATGTTATGTTATTGAAGTCATGGGTCTTGTAGAAAACAAATTACCCTATAGAGTTAATTGCACCCATCTCTCTCTTTATCTTGTTGAGGTGAACTTCTTATCTGCATTTCATTATGAAAGAAAAAAAATCTTTGATAGGAAACAACCATACAGAATGGGAGCAGAAGGTGATCACCTCTTGCCGTTTTCCCAAGAGCTAAGTTAATGAGATAAGCTATTATTACTTGTCAGGTATTATTTGAAACCCAAATAATCTGTTCTCTGGGTGGAGCTGAAGAAACTTTGTGCTTTTGTGGCAAAACATTAAAAAAAAAATTTTGAGTTTTATTATTATTTGGTGGGTGCAGTTTGAGATTTTCTGGCTGGATGGCATCCTTGGTGGTGAAAGATATTAGAGCAAGCACGACACATTTATCACACTGAAATGTGGAACTAGGGGAGGAATGCACCTGATCATCTAAAATTCTAGTTTCACTGCTGCAGTTTCAAGTTTTGACTAAAAGTATCTCTTTTTTCCCGACTATTTCCTTATTGTCATCTCTGTGGTGGAAGTCATATAGAATTTCCAGATTTATTTTGCTGATGCAATACTTTAAATATTGGATGTCGGGTTTGGGTTTTTAGGGTTTTTTCCTTGGCTTTTTTTTTTTTTTTGTAACTACTGCATTGTTGTGGACAGAATAATTCAAGCAAACAGAAAATTAACGGAGTCTGTTGCACACATTTCTCAAAGTGGATCAGATTCCCTCTGTAAAACAAGCATGTGCTTGTGTGCAGTTTATACTCATGTAGTTTGTGGTTAATGTCTCTAAGTTATTTCACTTGATTGTGAATATATAGATTCACTGTTGGAATTACTGGAGTGTGTGGATTGGGGAAGTCAAGACAGTGGGGGAATCTGTGGGGAAAACCCAATTCACTGGCTTACCCGAGACTTCTGAAGACTTGTTCCTTAATTTCTTTGTATTTTCTCTTTTGCTTCAAGGTTTTTCTTTGTTTGTACGTGTTTAATTAGTATCTCAAAAACATATGCAAACTAGCTGTCTGGCTAAAGATTTTGAAGCACACGGGAGTGGATGAAAGTGGTTGAAGAATACAAAGGAGCACCTACAGGGAAAACGTGCTTTTACCTCCTGTCCCTTGATTGCCAACCAGACAAACTAGAATCTGGGTCTGTTGAAGCCAAATGCAAAACTTTTCTCTCTGTGGCCAAGATTTCACCTCAGGTGAAAATATATATTTGGCAAAGGTTCGACTCCTCTATTGGTTGTAGGAACGTCCTGTGTGGATCGTTGGGCTGCTTGGTGGGACATGTCCATAACCTCGAATATATTGTGGGTTGATTTCCATTGGTAGGATGACCAAGAGGCTCTGCTAAATCTGGGCCTTAGAAAGACTGACTCTTTGCATGTTTCACATAAGTTCTCCCACTTCCTTACTGTCAGAAAATGCTAAATTAGAAAGCTGTTATAAGATCCAGCTTTGTTAGAGAAACATATTCAGATAAGGAGGAATTCAATGATTTATTCACCGGATGATAGTGAATGAATGGTGTCTGTTTTGGTGTATGAATCATAATTGACTTTATTATGATGTTCTCAATGTGTTCGTTATTTGAACTGATTTCCTGATTCATTCTTTCTCAGTGGATCGGTTGCCAGCAGTTCATTGTGGATTTCCAACATTTAAAATTTAAGCTCTTTGCAATGGGTATCCAAGTCACATGATGTGCTTCTTTTTCCTGATTAGAAAAATGGGTTGGGGGAAGGGATGGTGCAAGTACTAAAAATGTATGTGAATGCAAAATTCACTTTTTCACACTTTAAAACACTTTAAAATTCTTTCTAGGCAAAATTCATCTCAGTGCAACAATCTCAAAAACCATTCCCTTCCCATGTCCTGATAAGCAACATACCAAAGTTTTAAGTGACATGTAGGTTTTTACTCTGGTATTTGCTCAGTGATTGAAGTGTAAGAACTCACTAGAAGAATCAGGTTGGAAAGCAACTTGAATGCAGTGAAATGGAATATTCACAGACTTATTTACAGCTTTCTCTCTGTTCTAATAATAAGTGTAAGTGTGGATCACTTGAGCTGTCTCACTCTCTTTCCAGCTCTCTGCAAATTCCTTGGGGATTTATTTCTTTTTCTGTAGGGCTGCATATTGGGAAGCAAAACACTATCAGGGTAAATTTGCCTTGCACTGTACAGTGTTGATCTCTTATCATGTAATTAAGTGATGACTCAAGAGACTAGCTATAGCCCACACACCAGTTATTTGTCCCTCTGGAATTCTGGCTTCCTTGAAACAGCACGGTTACGTGGGCTGACAATGTGCTAAGTGTTTCTAGGATATTCTCTTTGGCTCAGGTTTCTGTGCTGCTTACCGGGTGGGTTTTTCCATAGGTAGAATTTTTAAGGAATAGGAGGCATCATATGAACATGAAATGAAAAAAGTCAGTGTTATTTTTGGCACTTTGGTAGATAAATCAGCATACTGAGACATGAGCCATGGGTCGACTTAACTTTCCAACTCCTGTCCTTTATGGGCTGATGAACTGTTAAGTCCATGTATTGATGCCTGAGGAGAAAAGTCTTGCCATTTGAAATGCTTCTAGGTAAATGATAATATTCCCCCCAGTCTTTCTTTTCTTTGTCTGTGGGTTAGGAATAATATGTAAGTGGTGATTTGTGAAGTAGGATGCATAAACCTTCATCTAACTCTTTGTGATTCTTGTGTAAAAATTGATAAATACAATGAACTTTTAATGGAATTTAGAAGTTGGTAGTATTTTTCTGTTACCTATATGTAATTGGCAGTTGAAGTGGATTACAAGTTTTTGATATTCAAAGCCATAAAAACAATAGCATCTCCTGCTATAATACTATCTTTCAATTTACGTCATGTTTAATTGTTGTGGGAAGATTTCCACAAAGTCTTCACTGAAGGGTCTAAAAGCTTTTGCTGCAGCTCCCTGGAGTATTTCCAACTCTTACTGGTGACAGTATCCATGTGAGGAAGCAAGTTCACACTTCTGGTGTCTCACCATCTTTTCAGGGTCATGATAGTTCAGGAAATTCTTAACCAGAGAAGGCTAGGTTGAGGCTCTGAAGATGATTGTGATAGTCAGTGATGTTGTGAAGCACAATGTTAATCTTCTGGACATTACCCATTCACATTAATTTTGGGATCTCTTACCCCATGAGTAATTAGCAGAATGTCAGCATGTCCCGTGAGGTAGGTAATAACCCTGTGCCCAGTTACAGGGATGATTAAATATAGCAAATCTTTTGTGAAGGCAATTCATGAGGGGTCAGCAATTGACCATTTTCATTAATGGTCAAAACTGTTCTATTAAGAGATGTTAATCAAGCAAGTTTTTATTAGAAAAATCATCAGAGGATAAAAGAATAAGTTAAAGCAATTTAGAATAAATGTTCAAAAGGGTGTTTCCTTGACATGTTAGAACAATCACTGCTATTTCTGTCTTGGTATCCAAGATGTTGGAGAGAAAAGGAAGAGGCAGAGAGAGCAAAGCCACTCATAGGGGTTTCACATCCCAAGTGTAGAATATAATCATTTATCCCAATTTTAAGAGTTGCTCCTTAGCGCTAGTTTCTGAAGGACCCAGGATATTATTAGATTAGAGCTTGTCTCCAGTAATCTCTGTCCTTGCAACACCCTAATAATAATATTTGTTTATTCAATATACACATACAGTAGGAGAGCTCAGGAAGCTTAAAAATTCCCTCCTGCATATCTCTCACTGTTGTGATGCATGTCTCAGCTTCAAACAGAGTAATGCCAGGTGCAGGGTCCTCTCTCCTGTTGAAGAATTTACTTCTCTTCCTCTTGTAACTGGTCCTTCTTGTCTTTGCATGCATATTCAACTGAATTCTTTCTAAATGAAGGAAAGAAATCCATGATGAAGCTCTCTCAGCACTCTTTTTTTTTTTTTTTAAATAACGATATGGTTAGTTATCTTTAAAATCAGCTGAGCAGTTAAAGGCATTCACATAAACACCAAAGGCATTCATCCAGCCCCCATACATTAGCAGCACCATGCAGCACCTTACATAACCAACACTGCTCCCAAAAGTGAGCTACATGGATCAATAGACC